>CAUYON010094257.1:0-19610 GCA_963573935.1 Arctocebus calabarensis | reverse complement strand
TTATATAGTGATCAAGAAAATGCCATGAAGGCTATCTGTAACAGTATGATCAAAACATTTCTGAATGTATATGAATCGTGCCCTATGATTGCACCAATGTACAGAATTATGATTCAATAAAATTATAAAAAAAAAAAATCAGTGACTTCCACAAGGTTGTAATATGTAATCACTAAAGAGATGACAAGGAATCCTGGTGGCATCCACTGAGGACAGAGCTTTACGCATAGAAAAATGCTAACTAGTTAGGAAAGTTGGGAACCCGTAAGTGAGACCAAGCACATTGGATCAAATCCATGGATTATAAAGCAATGGGTTAGGAAACAGGAAACTTTATTTACTGTAATATTGCTGTACATTACATTATCACTAACAATGTATAATTTGACACAAGCTCTGTTTCAATGCAAAAAGTATGGAGAATTAAATCTTGATATAGATCTATACAATTACATTTACTTCATAACAAATATCTGATTAATTCATAAAATTAAATAAACATTTAGAGACTCTTGCCATAAAACACAGAATATATCGATAGAAAGTTTCACCTATAACTTCATTATTTTCACCTCTCCCATAGATATAGGCCATTAAATAAAGTAAAATCTTGGAAATGATTTTTTTCCATAAGTTGACAGACTACATAATAGGAAAACTGTAACTCATTCATCTGTGCACTCACATAATAAGTACTTATTATGTTTGAGGTGTGGTTATAGCTATATCATAAATGACATACACTAAATACTCAAAAAAAATCAATTTATCTTTCCATTATTTACTATGTGCTTGAATTTCTAGTATACTTTCAGCATTATTCTGATCAATTATCAATAAATATTAATGATATTTATATATGATACTATATAGACTTCATCTGATAAAGTTATAATTTCATTCAAATTTAAGTTCTGGTTAATTTTTACTTTTCTTTGAGTGAATGTGAATTTTTATTTTGAAAAGTTATTAAAATACAAATTATTGATTAATATATATTGACTACCCACTGGATACACAGCCCTGTACTATATTTCAAGGATGGAAAATAGAGCTATTTGTATTTTTTAACATAAACAGCAAGGTAAGGATTAACATGTAAGACTGTGGAAATACATTATGACAGAAGGGAAGAGAATTCTCATTGAAAGATGACAACTATTCTTAATGTTTACAAAATGTGAGAATTATTTTTTAAAACTCCTTGTCTTTGTGTTTAGGATGTAATAAGCTGATATCTCAGAAAACTACAGAGCTTTACTTAGCCTAGAAGAAAGCATCTGGTATCAGATTCCTGATTGAAGTGTTTTAACAGGCCTATAATATTTTAAATAATTAAGAAAAATTTTAAATATTTACTTAAAATATTTTGAAATTAGCTTGTTTAGTAATGGAATTAGCTAAGGAAACAGAAAATAAAATTTGATGAAAATTGGCAAAATCCAAAGAGTGGAGTCTGGTTTTTGACATTTGTAATTAACTCCATACAAATATTTGTTTAATCAGACAATGTGGTTAATCACCAAGGTGAAACTGAAAGTTACCAGCACTGAATGCTGGTGTAAAAGTTAATAAATTCAGTTCATAATCATTATACACATGCTAGTTATAATAATTTACTGTCCATACCAAATCTTTATAAGCATTGTAATTAAATATAAAATGCACATTAGAATTATAATGAGTAATTAGGGCAATATAACTAATATGCATGAAAGTCCCAAAGCTCATTAAAATGTTAAAAGACAAAACCTGTTCTACCTAGAGTTTTCGCATATTTTCCATAGCTAAATGGATGCGAGTAGAATCTGTGTGTTGTTTCACACTTTTAGTTTTTATAAATTATGCATTTAATATGTCCCAGAAACATTTGATTCAGTTACCAAATGCAGGCTTATTTCCATTTTGGATGAAACAGAGCTAACACACACACACACACACACACACAAACTCACATTAAAGCAGATTCCTTGATGCTATTATTAGGCCACTTCACAGGATTACTTCACTCAGAAGAACATAAAACCATAATGGGCCCTTATTGTATGGGGCACACACTGGAACACTTAGAAAGAGCTTGGAAACAACAGACCCAATGGGTAGCATTGTCTTGACCAGCCACCACATTTTACAACATAGTCATACTTCCTACTACAAGTTTTCATTTTAAAAAATGGTGAACTCAAATTCAGGCAGTGAACCCCTATTATGCGTAAGGATAAAAATAATAGCAAAAGTAGGGCATATTGCTTCTAACACTGTTCTGGACACTTTCATTCTATGTCTTTTATAAACAGATATATAAACTGCCTCTAATATGCACAATACACACAGATCAACAGTGTAGTTAATTTAAAAATCATACCTTACAATTTATAATAAAGTAAATCAATTATTTTGACTAATAAATACATTATAGGTTGAACTAATAACAGAATTTTCTGGTTTAAAAAAATGCTTATTTTCTTAAGCGTATCCATTAATTTGATCAGTATACAACTCTGTATGTCTATAATATATAACTTTTTAGAAAAATTTTTAGCTTTTGTTGCAATAATAGATTAAATATATGCAGAAATTCTGCTATTTTCATATTCTTATGAAAATTTATTCATTGAATAAATTATTAGAAAATGACATTGAGAGCAATATTTAGCCAAATAATACAAATGTATTCAGTTTCACTTATGCATTACATGAATATATTAAGACTATCCACATTAAATACTAACTTATTGTAAGCTAGAATGTAAATTATAACAAGATTATAGAACCACAGTATTATATAGAGATAATGTATTCATTGATTGCATGCTTTTTTAAATAAACATTTTATATACAACATATAGAATTAGAGAAAATATACTATAGACAAAAATCTAAAATCTATAAGGAACTCAAATTAGCAAGAAAAAAAATAATTCAGTTAAACAATGAGCAAAAGACATGAGCAGGGCATTTTCCAAAACAAGATATAAAAATGGCTAATAAATATATGAAAAATACTTACCATTGCTAATCATCAGGGAAATACAAATTAAAACCACAATGAAATACCATCTTACCCCTGTCAGAGTGGCCATTATTATAAAGACAATACCTATTGTCACAGATGCAGTAAAAAGGGATAGCTTATACATTGTTGGTGGGAATGTAAATTAGTACAACTTCTATGGAAAACAGTATGGAGATTCTTCAAAAAAACTCAAAGGAGACTTGCCTTTTGATCCAACATTCCCAATACTGGCTATCTGCCCAATGGAAAAGAAGCCATTATATAACAGAAAGCCACCTGCACCCACATATGTTTATTATAGCACAATTCACAATTGCAAAGATATGGAGCTGAACTAAGACCCAGTTAACTGATGAGCAGGTAAAGAAAATGTGGACTTTATGTGTGTGCATACATATATATATGAGATACACACACACCATGGAATGCTACTGAGCCATTAAAAAGAATGAAATAATGTCTTTTGCAATAACTTGAATGGACTGGAGGCCATTATCCTAAGTGAAGTATCTGAGGAATAGAAAAACAAATACCACATGTACTCGCTTATAGGTGGGAGCTAAGCCATGACGATGCATGGCCATATGGTAGGGCATTTAAATCTCAGAAGAGGGGAGCTTGGAAGGTGGGTCAAGGATGAAAAATTGCCTGTCGGGTACAGTGTACACAATTCAGGTAACAGGTACACTAAAATGCCTAACTTTCCACTACACAGTATATCCATGTGACGAAAAACATTTTCACTCCTAAATCTATTAAGACAAATTAAAAAAAAATCAAACAAAAACAGAAAAGTAAATCCAAAGACATTTTAGCAATTGACTTAGTAAAACAGAGATCATGACACAATATTAGCCAATTTCTAAGTTCACTAGATCCTTGAGCTTCTCTAAAATAGGAACCACATTAATCTTTCCTTGACCTCTAGCACTGAATGAATAAATGCTTACAAGAACAGACAATAATTCAGAACTCATGTGGAGTCATAAATGACCTATGAAAATGGAAAAATACCTCTGATTTCCAAATGCATTCCAATGTCACTGAATGGGAGAGGAGTCTTCCCGTGCTGGGTGCCAGCCTTTCCAAGGAGGGCTCATGACACCTTCTTGACAGGCCAGGTTTTTTCATAGTGCTTCCTTTGCTCCACACTTATCATCGTTTGGGGTTTCAGAGGCGGCTCTGTTCTCTATGGTATATCTTCTTTCCTATATTACTCATTGAATTACTCTGGAGTCCACAATTCATTTCAGATACTCTTTCCTTAAGAGAGGATAAAACAAACGTTCTTTTCAAGTCAGACTCATAGAGCTCTCCTTGACTTTGGTATGAAGGAAACTTTGAGACTAAATGACATTGGAAAAGTCTACCAATATGTAATTGTCTGCATAATTCCTTGGGAAATGTTGACTCCCCTTCACCTCCATAGGAGGTAGGAGACACACGAGAAATACGATAGCTGGCAGTGGGTACATTCCTCTAAAATGCAGGAGTTGTTTGTTACATAGCATCGTCACAGTTATAGCTGACTAAAATAAGACCTGAGTCTAAAAGTTATCTGTGATTATCTTCTGAGTCAAGATGTATCTGGCAGCCACAGACACATGCTGCGTGAATTTTTCTAGAACTCTGTTGTCCAAGTATATAGTATGAGAATGCCCAGTTATGTGGTGTTAACATGGGATTTTGTATGATCCACAAAAATAAATTTCTAAAGTTAACAGTTTAGTTTCACATGCTTCGTTCCCGGTCATGTCTAAATATTCTAGCAAACACATTAAAACTAATTGTATAGAAAAATATATTAAAATATATAAAATAGGTGGCACCCATAGCATAGTGGCTAGGGCGCCGGCAACATACACCGAGACTGGCGGGTCTGAACCCAGCCCAGGCCTGCTAAACAACAATGACAAGTACAACAAAAAAACAGTTGGGCATTGTGGCAGGTGCCTGTAGTCCCGGCTACTTGGGAGGCTGAGGTAAGAGAATCACTTAAGCCCAACAGTTTGAAGTTGTTGTGAGTTGTGACGCCACGGGCACTTTACTACCAAGGGCAACATAGTAAGACCCTGTCTGAAAAATAAATAAAGTATATAAAATAAATACATATGTAGTTTTCCCTCTGTATCTGTGGGGGATTGGTTTGAAGACTCCACAAGTATATCAAAATCTGTGGATGCTCATCTCTTAAATGAAATGGCAGAGTATTTCCTCATAACTATGCACGTTCTCCCACGTGCTTTAAATCATCTCCAGATAACTTATAATACCTAAGAAAATGAAAATCCTATGGAAACATTTATTATAACTTTTTAAGTTTTTTTTAATTGTTCTAATCATTGCATTTCAATTGTTTTTCATCTGTGCTTGGTTGTATACGCAAATGGTTAGAAGGGATGAATAGGCCACAGGGGTTTCAGAAGACTTGATCCCTTAGGACCTTGTAGATCACTGTAATGAATTTGCCTCATCCTCTGAAGGAAAGGGTGGAAGATTTGACTTGTGTTAACAGATCATTATGGCTGTGTATTAAAAATGACCTGTAATTTGACATAAGGGCAAAAGCAGCTGTCAATTTAGAAGACCATTGAAATACACGCATTCAAAGCAGGAGGCAAGGTTGGCCTGCACCAGCATGCTCGCTGGTGATAAGTCACAAGATTCTGGTGAATTTGAAAGGCAGAACTAGCAAGATGATAGAGTCTCTGAAGACATAGAATGTTTTCTAATGGCATTGATGAACCGGTAGTAGTGACTGCTCATTTAATACTTGCACAATGAAAGTAAGTAGGTAGGGTCTCTTGATTTTGACTGAAGAGACACTAAATAAGATTGAGATAATGAGGAAAGTATCAGCTGCATTACACACATACCCACACGCAATATCAGGGTGCCCATAAAGTTCGTGTGCAATTTATAATGTCGAACTATTTTAAATTGCACACGAACTTTATGGACACCGTGTGTGTGTGTGTGTGTGTGTGTGCGTGTGTGTGTAACACTATATGTATAAACAGAGCATAATTCTTTAGAATATACGTGTATATGCATATGTAAATGTATGTATGTGTGTACATATATGTGCATGTTTATGTATATATTCTGAGAAAAATATGTATATATATATTTATTTCTGACAAAAAAAAAAGGCAAGAACCCAAACATTTTCTCTAATAATTTATTCATGGGCTTCTCTTGCTGACATGGAATTCTTTTGTCAGTCAGACTTTTTCTTTCTTGACATTCTCTTCCGTAGTCAAATTACATTTGCCGTTAGGCAGAGTTTTCCTTTTTTATGTATTTTTTTTCATGTAGACATTAATGCATTTATGGGTACAAGGTGCTGCTTTCATATAGAATTAGGAACGCTTACATCACACTGGGTAATATATCTCTCATCCCATTTACTTACTGTGTTAAGACATTTATACTCTAAGCCAATAGATCCGACGTGTACCCTTGCGTTATGCACCGTAAGAGTGATCCCACCGTTCACCCCAAATATGGAGCGCTTCACGAATTTGCGTTCATCCTTGCACAGGGGCCATGCTAATCTTCTCTGTATTGTTCCAATTTTAGTGGATGTGCTGCCGAAGCGAAGTGAGCACAGAGTTTTCTCATACCATGTTTTTATTTAATCGTTTTAGGAAGGATGACTTTGTTTTGCTTTGTAAAACATTCTTAGTCCCCTATGATCCATACGACTGTTTCTGAGAATTGCAGTTTTCCTTATTTGCAGGTAAATGTCTTTCCTACTTTGTCTCCTCCTTCCTACCATGTTTGCTCTGGTTTAGCTTTCTTTTCTTTCTTCCTAAATAAAAGTGTCCAAAACTATGTTTGTTTGTTTGTTTTGAATGAGAAAAAAAATTACCTCTCAATTCTACAACTGCTACCCCTTCACGCAGACTGTTTTTTCCTTGTTTGTGAGCTCAGGGCAAGTCCAGGGATAAAGCACATCAGACACGCAGGCACAGCTGAGGCTGCTTTGCTCTTTGAACCGTAACCAAAAGAGTATGACATTACGTCCTTCAAGGTGGGATTTGAGCATCTGATTGGCACCTCAAAATAAATGGTAAAAGTGGTTCTAGTTTGGCGTTCATTTCTTTTTTTTTTTAATTAATTAATTATTTTATTTTATTTTATTTATTTTTTGCAGTTTTTGGCCGGGGCTGGGTTTGAACCCGCCACCTCTGGCATATGGGTCCAGCACCCTACTCACTGACCCACAGGCGCCACCGGACTTTCATTTTCTTACCAGGGAATCTGTGCCTGTCGTTTTGGAGAATGGCCTTCTTTTAACGTGTTTTCTGTGGTCTTGCTAGATTTCTAATACTCTCTCATGCTTCAGGGCAGGGTGCGGGAAGGAGAAATGAGTAGTTTACAACTCTATTTCTATGATAGCAATTTTATTTTTTCTTTAATGTTTCCTTTTTTTTCTAGATACCCAAAACTTTCCTTTTTGTTCCTGGAAGACAATGGGTTTTGAATGTAATTCTTTAGAATATATTAGCAATATGAATTATTCATTTTTTAGAATGAAACCATTTTAATAACTAAATTTTAATCAACCTTTAACTGTTCCATTTTAGTATTATTGTAGGCCATAGTAACAAGTAGAAGTAATAAACCATTCATAGATCTGAACCAGTGATTATTTCATGAAGACAGGAGTTACCACCCCAAGGCTCTCTAGTGCCTTCAGATTTACCACAAGCTTTTTGGAGGAAACCAAAGAAACATTTCATCAATACAAAAAAAATCTCAAGAATATCCTCAAGTGTTAGAACACTCTAAAGAAAGTATCTAAACTTTTCTAATCTTTATATTTTTAAAGTTCACTAAAAATAATTTTATACCAGGAAGTTCATGAAAAGAATGCCTTTTTGCAGGTTTACAAAATGAGGCGTGCTGAGAAGAGAGACACCTTTTGAGAATCCCAACTTCTCGTTTCTTGCAGACTTGTCCGATATATCCACATCAATCATAGCTATAATTTTAGCATGGCTGACAACAGAAAAGAGATTAGATCATGAATAAGTGTAAAGAAAGAAAGTTTGCTGAACAACTAGGAAAACAGTGAACCATTTAATTCCTATTAATACGACCAGTGGCCCAATAAATCTGAGACATATTTTACAGTGGCCGCATCACTGAAGCAGGCATTGCTGATTACGAGGGGACAGCTACTTCAAGCTGTAATTTTACCAGTACTGACCCATGTCAAAAACACAGTGTGAATTAATTCTGCCTAAGCACCAAGAAACTGCTCATGGTGTAACTCTTTCTCTTCTTAGCACATTTTCACTCACTTCTTTGTGAGTCTCAGAGCCCATTTGTGCTGCAGGGCCCTTTAACAGGTGCATACTAACAATAAAACAAGATCATTCACGCCACAACACACATAACAACTTGATAGCTTAAGGTGTATGGAACCCCCTTGAAAAAGTTGTATCATATAATTACATTAAACTTGAGCTAAGAAAAATAATCTTTTATGCTGTGGTTTCAAGCATCGGGTTTTCTTTTAGGAGTGTAGGGAGCCGGTGGAGAGGTCCTTCCCGATCCTGCTAAAATCAGACTTCATAACCACTCATGTATCTTAGCTCCGATTTTTTTTAACCAAACATTTTGTTTTTATGCACATCTTAAAACAGAAAAGAATCATACATCATAGCTTAGCACACTGTCACTTTGAATATTAAATGTCTCATACAACCGTTAAGGTCATGTTGACATGGAGCATTCCAGTTATTGTCTTTCTTGTGAAAGATAAAATGACCTCATCTCCTGCTTAATGAAATCAATGCAGGATCTTTTCTATGCCCAAACATGAAATGCATCACATAATGGTGTAGCTTTTTAGAAAAAATAACTTTGTATTGCATGTACTTTTTGTGTTTTATCGCATTGAATTCAAACATTATTCTTTGGTTAAGGAGGAATAAAACAAGATCTACCTCTGCCTTTCAAAAAAGATTTTCTTGATTACCTTAAAAAGAGGGCTGTGGATGGAATTCTGGGAGAATAAAAAGTGATATACTAATCTGGCTTTTAACTAAATTAATCACATGCTCGCCTTACCAAGATGATGACTTTAACGGTAATCAGTTTTCCTTTCTGTTTGTATCTCATCATGACCCCGTGCTCCTACGGAGGCGTGGCATAATGCCGTATTCTCCTGTACTAATTCCGGTTTAATGACAGCTCATGTTTTTACTGAGAGCTAACTCAGTGCACAGCAGTAGAGTAAATACTTCCCAGGAATTCTTGCTCATTCAGCAATCATGGGAAACAGGTCCTAGCATTTTACAAGTGAGAAAACTGGGGCTTAGACGGGGTGAGTAACTCAGCCTGTAAATGTTAGAGCCACGTCTGTTGGTCCACAGAGCAGAGCTTTACACTGTGCTGCTTCACCTCGGTGTGGACGTTTAAGGTCTTAGGGAAACTTTTATTCCAATCTGGACTTTTTTCATCCCCTGTGAATGCTGACCAGAGGTTTAATTCAATAATAAAGTCCTTAAGTTATAAAGATTATGATTCAATTATCTTTGGTAGTTGTTTTTAATATGATTATATAATTTTTTAAATTTTTTTCTTTCAGCAATAACATGAAGGTCTTAGCTTCCTTCAAGTTAAAATTTGTCTGTAAGGCAAGGACACATTTGTTACATGGGCAGAGTTTCTTGACCTTGTGATCTTTTTCTGTGAGATCCATGACAATTTTTGAAAGGTCATTGTAATTCCTCCCCTCGAGGTTCAAACTGTCTTCAAGGAAGAAATTTTGAATATCACCATCCCTGTCAGTGACAGTAATGTATTGAGAATATCCTCTATCGTGTGCTCTGGGGAGAGACATAGTGGAAACCCTAAAATGTTTTCAACAACTGCTCATTCAGCCAAGCCTACCTTAGAGTAACCCATGAATTCCAGAGTCTAGACCACGGCCAGCGTGCTTCTTTTCTACACATTCTCAAACTACGTAGCTTCTGTAGGACTGCTTTCATCATGATTTCCTTCTCTTTATGAAATCTAAATTTCCTACTCCACGCTGGACACTCTTGTGTATTAAAAGTAACTGTGGGCATCTTCTTCATCATCCATGACCGTGAGTGTGTGGGGGGGGGGGTACTCAGATTCCTTCGCTATTGGTGTCCAAAAGTTTTGTTTGAACTACCTCAGCTTAGTAAGAACACTGAAGTTGGTATTGGATTCACTCCTTTTTTAAAATAAGACTCTGGACGTAACCCAAGCTCCCTTTGAAGATGGCAGGAGAGGAAGAGGGTCTGTGTGGCTGTTGTGATGTAACTAACAGGACGAATCTTGATTAGACTTGTTTGGCACCAAGCGCAGAGGTTCTGTTTCCTGCACCTGCAAGAGCCGGGAGTTTTGGATGGAGACTCTTTCATTATCTTCATCCTGAAATGACTGAGCAATGCAAGAATATAACCCCACTGAGTAAATAAAAAGGGAATATTCCTCTTTGTGAGCATCTCATCACACAGGTGTGACATATCCCTTGTTGACCCTTTCACTGCTCGCTTCCCCCACACACACACATTTGTTTTTGGCTCTTGACCACATCTGTTTAATAATATTCCTCTGAAACTGATTTTTTCATTGTACAATTGTTTCAGCTCACAGTCGTGTACAATTTGGCACAAGAGTGGTGTGCCTAAATTTCAGCAGGGCAAATAAATCAGTCCACTTCAAAGGATGCAATTTTACTCATGAATTTGGGAGACTCAAGTCATCCTCTTCCTTTTGTTATTAAAAGATCACATAAGCGCAGAACAAATAACTATCTCCTTGGGAAGAAAGTCAGTTTTAGAGACAGAAGATGTGCCCATGTCCACTTCCACTGCTAGTGCAAACAGCTTGCACTGCCGGCACAAGGGCAGAATTCCCAGAGCAGTGCAGGGAGTGTGATGGGGAGAGGAACAGGCTCAGAAGCAATCACTCAGGTTCTGTCATTTGATCATCTTTCCAAGTAAGGGCCCACTAGGATTTCTCAAAACATGGAACATTTTAATGGAAAATGAATATTTTGTACAACTTGGCCAAGCATATTTATTATTTTCACTGTAGCAGCTTTGGTTGGAGATTTAATTAGTCATAATTATTTTCAGGTACATCTATTCCAGATAAACAAATGACCGTATTCTTATTGTGCAAATAATTGAGGCCTTCTCTTCATATGAAATCTGAGTACAACGTCATAGCTTATGAGCCCCTGGAAGACAATTGAACCAGTGATGACCGCTTACCTTAAATGTCATGAATTACACACCTTACGATGAGAAATCAAACTTAATGTCATGAATTACGCACCTTAAGATGAGAAATCAAACTCTAGTCCAATAGCCCAACATACTCAGAACCTGTCCTAAGAACCATCAGGCCCACAAGATGCTTCAGTAAAGCCTGTGGAATGCTCTGTTCACGAAAGTTGGGGAAAGGTTCTGTCCAGTAAGAGATTCGTAAGACAAACATGGGCATCAAAATTTCTGAGAAAATACTGAAGAAAAGAAACCTACGGGATGTAATGAGACAATTCTGTGACCATAGAACCCTTTTATTTGTACAAAATAATAGTGTTCAGAGAATGTAAACTTAGTATTTCACTAAAAATGCCCAGTCATGGCCAAGCCCAGTGTGACCAATGATCGATTTAATTACCTTTTTGCTCAGCCCTTGCCTTTTCTCTGAATTGGCCGATGACTCCTCACCATCCTTAGGATCATTACAACACCCTCCCAGCCTCCTCTTCCTCTCCTGCCTTTTTGCAGAACATGTTCCCCACAGCAGGCAAAGACTCTTCATAAAATTTTAATCAAATGATGTTGTTCCTCTGCTCAAAATTGCCAAACCTCAGACCCCTAGAATAACATTCGAAGCATGGACCATGAGCTATCAGACTATACAGAAAGTGGGCTTCAGCTCCTGGCCCCAACCTTCTCTTCTGATTCATCTTCTCACTCCTTCTCAGGCCACCATGATCATTTTGTTTTTCTTTAAACAGCATGTTGAACTAAAGCTTGTTAAAATATTTCCACTTCAAGCATGCTGTCCACTCAGGGCTTTTAACTTTCTTGCTATTATGACAATTTCTTATAAATAGCTCCATGATTCCTTTCCTCGCATCATTTAATTCTCTGCTCAGACATTACTGTATCAGTAAGGAGCTGTGAGATGCTGCCTCATAAAATAATACGTCTGGCTGTTCCTTTTTCTTTTGCCCCTGCTTTATTTCCATCTTAATTTGTGTCAGTCTGTATTAGCTATATGACGCTGGCATTTTTTTCCCATTAATTTTGTCCCTGATACAAATATTTGTTAAATCAATGAAGGAAGAAAGGATAAATAAATAAGTGGATGTTCTTCCTCTCAAATAGTCCTCTCCAAAGGATGTACAATAATATGAATATGTAAGATGAATTTTCATGACCCACCCCCCAAAAATCAATAGAGCCTTTCAGTTCAAAATTTATAACTTTAGCCGCAAAATAAAATCTATAAGAGAATCTTCTCTCCACATTGATCACCCTACAGCTCATGGCTCTTTAACTTTCTACCACACAAAATGCTCTCAGGACTGTTTCTTATGCAAACAACAATTACTTTTTTGTTGTTGTTGCAGTTTGGCCGGGGCTGGGTTCGAAACTGCCACCCTCAGTAGAGCCACAGGTGCTGCCCCCAACAGACTATTCTTGTTCAAACACATCCACCAGTTATAACACTCATTTCATTTAACTAAATCACTATCTGGTCATTCTCCTTATCAAGTAGTCTGCAGGCAATTTAGCAAAAATGAAATTTGGTTCCTATTTCCTAAGGAGTGTGGTTGGTTTTATATAAAGAGATGAAGTATAAACTGAAAGACAAGTATTTAAAATAGGTTTTAACAAACTAACAAATTTCTGCCCACACTATAATACAGAGGCAGGAGACTCGCTTGAGCCCAGGAATTGGAGGTTGCTGTGAGCTGTGATGCCACAGCACTCTATCCAGGGTGACAGCTTGAAGCTCTGCCCCCCCCCCCCAAAAAAGGGTTTTATGGTAACCAGTTTTGAAGGTAGGAAATAAAATATCTCCCCTTATACATATAAAAGCACACAGCAATCATATTGTCATAAAAGAAATGCAAATGAAAACCACAATGATATACCTCTTCAGTCCCACTAGAATGATTATTTATAAGAAGACAGAAAATAACCAGGGTTAGCCAGGGTGTGGAAAAAGTGGAACATTGCTGGGGAGAACGTAAAAGCTGCTTTGCAAAACAGCTGGGTAACTCCACAAAAGGTTTAACAGTTACCAAAAAGTTTAACAGCAACAATTCCATTCCTGTGATCTATACCCAAGAAACTGCCCACAATTTGTACATCTTATGTGAATTATTACTATTCACAATAGTCAAAAAGTATACACAGCTCAAATATAGATCAACTGAGGAACAAAATGTGGTACATCCATACTGTGGAATGTAATTTGGCTATTAAAAGGAACCAAGGATTGGTAATGTGCTATGACATAAAAAAAGACCTTAAAAATATGCAGTATGTGAAAGCAGCCAGAATAAGTAAATTTATAGACAGAAAGTAGATTAATGGTGGCCAGGGACTGTGATAAGAGGAGAAAGACTACTAAAGTAACAGAGTTTTGATGGCTGATGAAAATATTCTGGAATTAGAAAGTGGGAGAGGTTCACAATTTTATGAATATAATGAAAGCCACTGAGTTGTAAAAATTTTTTTTTTTTTTTTTTTTGAGACAGAGCCTTAAGCTGTCGCCCTGGGTAGAGTGCCATGGCATCACAGCCCACAGCAACCTCCAACTCCTGGGTTTAAGCGATTCTCTTGCCTCAGCCTCCCAAATAGCTGAGACTGGAGGTGCCTTGCCACAATACCTGGCTATTTTTTGGTTGTGGTTGTCAGTGTTTGGTAGGCTAGGGCTGGATTCGAACCCACCAGCTCTGGTGTATGTGGCCGGCGCCTTAGCCACTTGAGCTATAGGCACTGAGCCTATGTATTTTAAAAAGTAAAAATTAACTGGCTCGGCGCCAGCCACGTACACCTAAACTGGCAGGTTCAAATCTAGCCTGGGCCCGCCAAACAACGAAGGCTGCAACCAAAAAAGGGCCGGGGGTTGTGACGGGCGCTGTAGTCCCAGCTACTTCAGAGGCGGAGGCAGGAGACTCGCTTGTGCCCAGGAATTGGAGGTTGCTGCAAGCTTTGATGCCACGGCACTCTGTCCAGGGTGACAGCTTGAGGCTCTGTCTCAAAAAAAAAAAAAAAAAAAAAAGGTAAAATTTAAGGGGTATAGTCTAGGAAAAAAAAAATTTTTTTTTTTTTTAAAGACAGCCTCACTCTGTTGCCCTGGGTAGAGTGTTGTGGCATCATAGCTCACAGCAACCTCAAACTCTTGGACTCAGGCAATCCTTTTGCCTTCAGTTGCTCAAGTAGCTGGGACTGCAAGTGCTTGCCACAATGCCTTGTTGTTTTTTCTATTTTTAGTAGAGAGGAGGTCTTGTACTTGCTCAGGCTGGCTTCAAATTCCTGAGATCAGGAGATCTACCCACCTCAACCTCCTAGAATACTAGAATTATAGGTGTGAGCCATTATTATCAATGGCCTGAATTGAAGATACCAAGACTTTTAATCACCAAGGAAAACATACTAGGACTTTTTTTTGCTGGTGTTTAGTACTAATGTCAGAGAAAGCTTCAGGAGGAAAATTAGCATCAGGCATTCTACATCTATTCGTCACCATGGGCTCTAATTTGCACTTAACTCTGCACATTTCCTTTTTTTTTTTTTTTTTTACCCCCAAGCCCCCAAACTCCTGCCTACTCATCGCATCTCTCTCTCCATTCTTTGGAATTGATGTTCAATCTTTTTTTTGAGACAGAGCCTCAAGTTGTCACCCTGAACAGAGTGCCGTGTCATCACAGCTCACAGTAACCTCCAATTCCTGCTCAACCGAGTCTCCTGCCTCCGCCTCCCAAGTAGCTGGGACCACAGGTGCCCGGCCATTTTTTGGTTGCAGCCATCGTTGTATGGTGGGCCCGGGCTGGATTTGAACCCGCTAGCTCAGGTGTACGTGGCTGGCGCCCTAGCCCGTTGAGCCACAGGCGCCGAGCCTTGATGGTCAATCTTAAGCAAAACTGCTCTGCTGCTCCTGTGTAGTCTCCAAGTGTCCTAACTGCATCCCTGTGGTTCCCAAGTCAATAATGTCCATATTTTTCTAAAAACTGCAGAATTTCAATTGTATGCTAGATTCTGTTCCATTTACCATTCTTCTGTTGCAGTTATGAGACTGCAGATAATAGTTTCTAATAACCTAGGCATGCTGATTGTTGTCCTCCCATCCAGTTCTTTTGAGTTTTCTCAATTGTTAAGCATGATCTCCAAGTATGTCCCTTCCGATTTTTCCCTAATTATTCCTTCTTCTTCTCCCATTTTCAATTTCCACTAGGACCAAACATTCTGTGATCCAAGAACTGTTAATCTCATTCTTCCTTAATATACACTTATTCAAATGTACACAGTCCATCAATCCCTGCCCTTGTGCCTTCGTTAGGACAAATCAATGCCACAAAAATTCAACTCTCACCTCATCTTGAGCTTGCTGTTCAAATGGCTAGAAAAAGAGCTAACCATAGTGGGTGCCTGTAGTCTTAGCTTCTTGGGAGGTTGAGGCAAAAGAAATCACTTGAGCCCAAGAGTTTGAGGTTGAGGTGAGCTATGACGCCAAAGCACTCTACTAGGGGCAACATAGTAAGACACTGTCTCTAAAAAATAACAACAAACCCAATCAAAAGGGGAGGGGGAAGAAGAGCTAAACCAGGTAAACTCACTTCACATTTGTGATTGTTACCCCATTACTTGTACCCAGTCTTAAAGGCCAACAATTCTACTTGTGGACCCAACCCCATCTTAGCTTAAGAATCAAAGACAGTCACTTTCCTGACATCAATTGTCTTCTTCTATGCAATTGTTCAGCCTACAAATAACGGTTTTATTTCTCATCAAGAATGGAACTATAAATGTATAACCCCAAACAAAATGCAGAAACTTTTATACTAAAGGAGGTAAGGCTTGATATCTCTACATAACACAACCAAATGCCCTCAGGCTTGTCAATATAAAGACAAACACATTTTATTAAACATTAGTAAAGCAAGAACACTCAACACCAAAGACTTGTGCTCATTTTTAAAGACAACGATAAACTAGGCAGAAAGTTTAAGCAGCCTTTCAGTGCAACAAATAAACCAAAGGTTTTGTTGTTGGTTCCCAAAGACTTAATGGACAGTCTGCCATGAGAGCCTATCTTAAAAACTCATACTATGGGCCAAGTGCAGTGGCTCATGACTGCAGTCTTAGTTACTTGGGAAGCAGAGGCAGGATCTCTTGAACCAGGAGTTCAAGACTATACTAAGCTATAGTATATATAACTATAGCTGGGCCACTGTACTTCTAGCCTGCCCAGAGGGACAACCCTGTCTCAAAAATAGTAAAAACAAAGGATGTCTAGGTTTAAAATAGTCTGAGCCACAGTCAAAGGTCAATGAAACTCCCAAAATTTGTCAGCAAAAATAATCTCCACTGGTCAGCGAAGAACTCATCAACCACCGACATCCAGCACCTTGTGGTGAGTTAGAAGCCTTCAATCATAGTGAACTAGCTAAGACACCACCTTCTAATAAATGAACTAAAAACTTGAGATAGGACATCTATCAATACAAGAAAAAGTACAAAGACACTAGCTGCTCTCACAAAATTGTCAATATACGTGTATTAATCTACATTGTAGTATAACCTCAATTAGGTTCCCTGGTTGCTAAAGCTTCAGTGAATACTCCAACTTTGAACTACATACAGAGAAACCCTCTCTTATAGTCACAACCCATTTGAGTTATTTCTACAGCAATGAACTTGTTTCTTAAAATTGGGTATTTAAAGTTTGCTACTTAAGTGTAATCAATCAGGAAGTGCTGTAACTAGATTGGTTTAATTCTTTCTTTTTTGGTAGAGACAGTTGTACTTTATTGCCTATGGTAGAGTGCTGTGGCATCACGCAGCTCACAGCAACCTCCAATGTCTGGGCTTAGGCGATTCCCTTGCCTCAGTCTCCTGAGTAGCTGGGATTATAGGCGCCCGCCACAACACCTGTCAATTTGGTTATTGCAGTTTGGCTGGGCTGCGTCTGAAACCACCACCCTCTGTATATGGGGCTGGCACCCTGCCCACTGAGCCACAGGTGCCGCCCTAGATTGGTTTAATTCTTTTTTATTTTTGAGACAGAGCCTCAAGCTGTCACCCTGGATAGAGTGCTGTGGCATCACTGCTCATAGCAACCTCCAATTCCTGGGCTCAAGCGAGTCTCTTGCCTCTACCTCCCAAGTAGCTGGGAGCACAGGCGCCCGCCACAACGCTCGGCCATTTTTTGGTTGCAGCCTCATTGTTGTTTGGCAGGCCGGGCTGGATTCGAACCCGCCAGCTCAGGTGTACGTGGCTGGCACCTTAGCCCCCTGAGCCACAGGCGCTGAGCCGATTGGTTTAGTTCTTGAGTGCTACCTGTCAACTCTAAGGACCACATACTGAGACTCTGTTTTGATCTAAGTCTCATTCTATCCCAACCACTATGGTACTGGAAATGAATCCTGCCTCAGACTGCACCACAGCATGCACTGAAATACACTTGGCTCATGGAATTTTTCCTTAACCAATGTAATAATTATCTTAATAGGTAGATTATATAATATTCCAGAACTGGGTTTCTTTTTCTCAAAATGTAAATTTTTTTTAATAAAATGTAAATTCTTAATGGTATGATTTCATCC
This sequence comes from Arctocebus calabarensis, assembly GCA_963573935.1. Taxonomy (NCBI): domain Eukaryota; kingdom Metazoa; phylum Chordata; class Mammalia; order Primates; family Lorisidae; genus Arctocebus; species Arctocebus calabarensis. The sequence goes on along the minus strand of CAUYON010094257.1, from coordinate 1,746 downwards.
TGCAACTTTTTAGGGTAACAACAACAACAACAACAACAAAAAAGCATAAAGCGCATACCTAAACTGAAAAGCAGTAATAGAAAATTATGTCTCATCTCACAGGTAAAAATTTACTCTACTGATTCTTCATTGATACCATGGTAGAGTTCAGATACACTTAATAAAAGATTACCTTTACCATTCTCTCTCCCAAGGAGGCAGGTTTAAAAGACAATGTGGTTTAAACTATTCTCTTACCTGTTCATGAATAGAAAATTTGAAATTCCATACCATCAGTAAAAAGAAATACATAAGGTAGAACTCATTTATACAAGCTGTTTTTAACCAGAGCCAAAGATGCAAAGAACACTTTCTCAAAGATAACTGACTTCAGGTTCACCTCTTAGGTACCTGATGAAAGAAAATGTTAAGTGTTAAAAGGTAGGTGACTCAAAGACTGCAGGAGAAGCATGATGCTGAGTCCTAAGACATACTTGAGGAATTTAATAGAAACAGGTTATTATGGACCATACCTGCGGAATCGTGGTCTATAACCCCGATACATATTCTGTCTTACTGGTCTACCTTGTTCTCCTGCACCCTGGTTGTCAGCACCCTGAAAAGACAATGGATATCAAGCCTACTGGATCAGTAACACAAGAATAAAAACCCAACAAGACAAATGCAAAATCTGCATACAAGGGTTAAAACTCCCACAAACCCAATCATCTAGAGATTGTGATTATAATACCAATTATTGGTGGTGCCTGTGGCTCAAGGAGTAGGGCACTGGCCCCATATACCGGAGGTGGTGGGTTCAAACCCGGCCCCGGCCTCCCCAAAAATAAATTATTAATCCTTTTTATTTCCTATAAGAATCATGGTATTGCACTCTTAAACTTTACCTTACAATGGAAAATAATATAACCTGAACATTTGTATCTTCACATTAATTTGGAAAAAAAAAAAAAAAGGCAAAAGATATTGGTATTAAAAAATAGCCTGCTGGGCTCGCCGCCTGTGGCTCAACGGGCTAAGAGGCCAGCCACATACACCTGAGCTGGCAGGTTCGAATCCAGCCCGGGCCTGCCAAACAAGAATGACGGCTGCAACCAAAAAATGGCCAGGCGTTGTGGCGGGCGCCTGTAGTCCCAGCTACTTGGGAGGCAGAGGCAGGAGACTTGCTTGAGCCCAGGAATTGAAGGTTGTTTTGAGCTGTGATGCCACAGCACCCGATCCAGGGTGACAGCTTGAGGCTCTGTCTCACCAAAAAAAAAACAGCCTGCTGGTAACAGCTCAGTGCCTGTAGGACAGTGATTATGGTGCACCAAGGCTGGTGGGTTTGAACCTGGCCTGGGCCAGCTAAACAATAATCACAACTGCAACAAAAAAATAGCGGGGCACCTGTAGTCTCACCTTCTTGGGAGCCTGAGGCAAGAATCACTTAAGCTCAAGAGTTTGAGGTTGCTGTGAGTTGTGACGCCACAGCACTCTACTGAGGGTGACACAGTGAGACTCTGTCACAATAAAAAAAAAAAATACAGTCATGATTAGTAGCTCCATTGTAGAGAAAGAAGAACTCCAGGATATGCCTTGAACATAGTCCTGCTGAAAGTTATCAAGTTATTACATGTTATTGTTGATTCTTTTTCTTTGGGTGAAAACTTACCTCCATCACTTCTCCCTGCACAGGAGGGTTGGAATACTGTGGTCGACGCCCATAGGGTCTCCGCATGTAGTAAGGTGGAAACCTTCGCCTGCGGTAGG
>CAUYON010094256.1:0-19035 GCA_963573935.1 Arctocebus calabarensis | reverse complement strand
TTTATATAGTGATCAAGAAAATGCCATGAAGGCTATCTGTAACAGTATGATCAAAACATTTCTGAATGTATATGAATCATGCCCTATGATTGCACCAATGTACAGAATTATGATTCAATAAAATTATAAAAAAAAAAAATGAGAAAGGAAGAATGCCTGAAAGGGGATGTTAGAGGTTACTAACCTTAGTCCTTGTACAATAGAATGTTGCCTCCTGGTTGTTATCTGCGTTTTCTTTTCTTATTCAAAGCCCTGGCCACTCGGGAAATGCAGCCCTAATTACAAAACAAAAACTCCATGAACAGCAGTGATTGCTAAAAAATAGGCCTATGGGAAAGGAAGAAAGAGAAAAGAGGATGTTATCTGTTCCTTGCTAGTATTTGAGTCTGGCTGAGCCAAACTAGAAGAATCCTGGTCCTTAGTTTTATTTTTTAACTGTATCAGAATTCTGTTTATCAACAACAGTTCTTTGGTTCAATATTCTAAAAATACTTTAAATAAATAGCTATTTTGAGCAATATATTAATACATTAACCCAAGTCTAAAATGTGACTACAGCTAAACTCCCACGTGGTTTTCTTACTTCGAGGATTGTATAATTTCAAGATTATCTTTTTAGAGGTTGAATGCATTTTGGATTCATGTCAGGATGTCTGCTATTCAATTCAACACAATAAAATGGTCATTTTCTGTTTGTTATTAGTGTGTGTATGTGAACTAGAGGGTATTACAGTATTCGGGCAGTAGGCACAAATGCACAACCATGTTAGAGAAGTGTCCAATTTATAGGGAGATAATGAAATGTATGTTTTATGAAGGGCAAGTGAATTTTCTCAAGGCTTATTCTTAAGGGAATTGTGTCTGCTTGAAAGAGTGCACTCAGAAAGCAAAATCTATACTGTTCTACAGCAGACACTATAAAAATGCAAATTAAGGTTGAAGCATGCTTTATTCATGAATTTCTCAAAGTATTGAATTTGAATCTCTTAAAATTACAAAGCTAAAGATGGTTTTCATTTAAAAAGCCAAAAAATAAAATATGTATTTAAAGGGATAAATTATACATAAGTATGATTTATAATTTATTGCCCATAAAACTTTTATCAAAGAAACAAGGAGAGTGGTATGTATGCAAATACAGGGATGCAAAATAAACATATTTCTATAAGCTGTACACCGGAAAAGAAAGGGCATTTGATGTATATTGGTTTTCTCTTTGAAATGTGGTTACAATCCAAATAATTCTTTTTAAATAGTAAAGCTTAAGGTATTGCTAACATGAGAGATGTGCCTTTTTCGTGCTCTGGTCTCAAATCAAAATATTTTGCTTGAGTAGGGATACCTTCTGTTCTGTTTCACATAATCTAGTTAGTAGCAACAACATGTGCATTTACCGAGACTTGAAAAACCATTTATTTTGTGTTGCTTGTTCTGTTGTCGAGTGCCAGTTCCTTCCTGACTTATTTCCATAAGTGCCTCTTGATGGGAGTCCTACATATTTAATAGGCAGAGGACACCAGAACCATAAAGTGGGTTTAGATTTTCTAATCCACTACACCTTGCCTTTAACAAGAACCTTTGTGCAAATTGTATAAACCTCTGTCTGTTTCTACATTCAGTTTCCTCTTCAGGTTTGTGATAATGATTAAATATAGTCTGTATCTAGATCTGTTCAGGAAAATTATAACCATAGTTCGAAACTTAATGGACTATAGCATTGGTTCAGATTCACTCAGGATTAGTTATTAGCTTCAAGAAATTGGTTACATTTATTACACTACAACACATCCATTTTGACAATATACAGTAAATAGAGAGGAGAAAATAAATAAAACCTTTAACTATTTTTAAATGTACTTCCTTGTATCACAACATGAGTAAATTTTCAGTACCTCAAACACATTATAAAGAGACTACAACATGCATTTAAAAGATGTGCTTATAAAATTCTCTTGTCCTGAAGAGGTATATTGCCCGTGAAAAGTATGTATTCCTCACCAACAGTGCATCAACTGCTACTTACTTTGTACATGAAAATAGATGGCATTTAGAAACTATCAGAAAGAACTGCATAAATTACAGAGCAATAACAATAACAACAAAACTTTATCTCCATATAATAAGCACTGAAATGAAAAAGAAGAAAATAATTTAAAGAGCCTTTTCTAATTGTAGTGCTTAATCCCTTAATTTATCCCATTTTAAGGGTTGATCTGATGGTTTATACATTTTTCTGGCCTTGCTGTAATTAAATATTCAGATAGTATCCTAAATAAGACTTAGCAGGCCTCAGGTACTATACATCTATTATTGTTTTGTTATTCTTGTTGTTTTTTTAACACAGAGTCTCACTAACCCTGGGTAGAGTCCCCTCACTTGCCCTGGGTAGAGTGCTCTGGTGTCACAGCTCACAGCCATCTTGGGCTCAGGAGATTCTCCTGTCTCAGCCTCCTGAGTCACTGGGACTACAGATGCCCACCACAGCTCCCATCTAGTTTTTCTCCTTTTAGTGGATACAGGTCTCACTTTTGCTCAGGCTAGTGAGCTCAAGCAATCCACCTGCCTCAGATTCCCAAAGAGCCAGGAATAGAGGCACGAATCACTGTGCCCTGCTTCTATTATTGTTAATAATAATTAATTTCTTTGTGGCTGGGCACCTGTGGCTCAGCGGCCTAGGCGCCAGCCACATACACCTGAGCTGGCGGGTTTGAATCCAGCCCGGGCCCACCAAACAATAATGATGGCTGCAACCAAAAAATGTCTGGGCATTGTGGTGGGCACCTGTAGTCCCAGCTACTTGGGAGGCGGAGGCAGGAAACTTGCTTGAGCCCAGGAATTGGAGGTTGCTGTGAGCTGTGATGCCAATAGCACTCTATCCAGGGTGACAGCTTGAGGATCTTCTCGAAAAAAAAAATAATAATAATAATTAATTTATTTTTCATACTGCCTAAAATTTTAACATAAATTTATTGCTAAAATTAATCAGCGTATTTCACAATGCCATAACCTCTGGTCATCAGTTATGTATTAGCAGGTCAATTGAATGCTTCTCTGAAATAAATAGTACTGAGAGAGGGAGGCATGCAATGAGGGAAGACAAGGCAATTTAGTAGCTTGGAAGTGTTTGAGGGTGGAAGTAAGGATGAAGACTGGCAAAAAGCTGAACAAGACATGCAAATGTGTACCAGGGCAGAGAAATGAGTCTCTATAAACCTGATGACTATTGAATGGGATGAAAGTCTGCAGCAGGTCCCCATCAGAATCTTCTGTATGTTGGAGAAAGAGATCCCCATTTGTATTTTCATGTTGAGTAATCATTTCTTTCTAGTCAACACTGTTAAATTGGAATGTAATCCTTTTTTAGAGTGACTTATCTACAGCACTATCATGATGATGATAAAGAACATGATAATAAGAACTGTCTACATTTGTGTATCCCTAAATTATTGACAAAGGCCATTAGCCCAAATATTAGATTTCATCATCCCAACCTCACTATGAAGTATCCAGGTGAAGTGTTTGAACCTTTAGTTAACAAATAAGCAAAGCTCAGAGAAATCAGAATGATCTGCCACAGGGAATAATACATATCTAAAGCATAGCCAAGTGTAGGCCACTTATTCAATATTCTTGAACACTGTCCTAGTCACCTTGATGGTATGCTCAACTCTCTTATTTAAGGTAGAGAAAGAAGTGAGAGGAAAACCCTGGTGTTTCATTTTACTACTAACTGAAAACAGGGAAAAGACTTTTAGGAGATAAGCCAAAGAAGAATTTCACTATCTTTTTCATCTTGCATAAACATGTCTTGTAAGGTTTTACGAGTCTAAGGAGGAATGTTAGTTATTGCCTTATGGTTTAAAGTTTTATTGAACCATTCAGCCCAATGCTTTACTGTGATTATTCTCCTCAGTATCCATAACAAATTTCTTTGTCTTTACATGCTTTAGTAAGGGTAGTCTCCCACCTTAAAAGAAAGCCCATGCTATTCTTAAACATTTCTAATTATTAGACAGAGTTTTATTAAATTGAGAACAAGTTTTTTTTTAGCTCTACCTTCTTAAGACAACTAAGTTATTTTAAACTTTCTTAGCTTGTATAGACAGTTTTAAAATAAAGATCATAAGACTGATGAACAAACTCTTTGTGGCCATAAGAAACCAAATTATAAATTAGACCTAAGGCCGTCCTAGGCAAGCGTTAAACCATGCCCTCCTACTTAAAAAGTCAGCTCTTTTCTAACTGCCACAAGCTTCCTTCTTTTACTATAGAGGCTAAGCAAGTACGACATCAAGATAAACAATATTGAAACAATTGCAGCTCACCAACTCCCAGAGGATGACTGACATCATATCCCCACCACTTTCCATGAACCGCGATTGTCATTTTGATTGGATAAGAAAATGGGACATGTACTGTAGTAATGTTCTCCTGATGAGAGACCACGGGCCGTAGACTGGTCCTGGCCAGTAGACGGAGGCTGCACTGAGGGACTTCATGTCTTCTGCCCGGAACACATCTCAGTGTTAAGTCCCCACCACAGAGTAAGCATGGGTGGATGTGGCATGCATGTCTGTTTACTATGCACGCATATGTGCCCTCTTAAGTGAATATTCATATCTCTTCCTATAACCTGTTGAAGATCCCCTCAGAATAAATTTCTGCCTCACCTTTCCTCCTTCATATTACCTGCTTTCAGTCTCTGTCAGAGGTTATACTTCCCAGCCTGTCAGGATGGCCAGCCTTCAGGCTGCAACTCTTTATAAGAGATAAAACTCTCCTCTCCCAATTTATGAAACTTGGGATTCTTTGTCAATAGCAGTTAAATTCTGTCTCCTTGTCAAGATCTTTTCTTGATAAGGTTATAGAGTTGCAAGCCTCTTATTCAAGCTTAACCAGCCAAATAGCAGCATGGAACCTTGATGTAGCCTGAGCAGGGGACTCACCTCAGTACCTTATCATAGTTACTTTCCTTGGGTTCTGTGTTTCTTTAATGAGTCAGATTTATCCAGGTAAGTTTTCAGTAGAAAATCCCCAATTTTGGTGGCTGACAACAACAAAGTCTTAGTCTTCACATTGTACCTCAGCTGGGCATCTATAGTAAGTCTTCAGCTGTGTTCCATACGTCTCATCAATGGGTATTCAAGCTAACATTTAGTTCTTATCTTGCTCTCATGACAGAAGGAAAGATGTAGTGACAGAAACTCCCAAAAGCCCTTGAAGCCTCTTCCCACAGTCTCATATGGCACATCCCCTCAAATTCCTTTGCCAGAAGTAAGTCACATTGCCAAGCTTAACGAAAAGAACACCCTTCCCATATGAAAGTACTACAACTCACGTGGCTCTCCCAAAAGATTATGTACTTTGGTTGATTGCCACGTGATTGCAGAGCCTTCCTGTAATAAATGTACCTCAAATGTCAGAGATAATTTTTCCCATAATTCACAATAATGTGTAATCTACTACAGTTAGACATTGTCAGAAACATTATTTCTGACATTGAAGGTATGTTATTGATAATTTCTGGCTTCCTTGCAGCAAATAACCTATCTTAACTTTAATTACGGTGTTTTTTCTGGCTAGTCTAGTCTCCACTGATAACATCTGAGACTAAAAGGCACTCCCTGAGCCAAATTGTCATTTGACAGGCATAGGCTTCAAATTCACATTAAATTCACCTTGTTTCCTCCTGGTATCATACTTGGGTCCAAGTGAGTCACTGGCTTTGTCCTACTCATGAATTCCTCTGGCCTTGCCTTTGATATTTGCTATCTTCCCCCATACGTAAACATTAATACATACTTGAATACATATTTCATTAGGTGAAAACCAGACAAAACCTTTCTGGCTCGGCGCCTGTGGTTCAACAGGCTAAGGCACCAGCTACATACACCTGAGCTGGTGGGTTCGAATCCAGCCCGGGTCCGCCAAACAACAATAACGGTTGCAACCAAAAAACAGCCGTGCGTTGTGGCGGACACCTATGGTCCCAGCTACTTGGGAGGCAGAGGCAAGAGATTCGCTTGGGCCCAGGAATTGGAGATTGTTGTAAGCTTTGTTGTCACAGCACTCTATCCCGGGTGACAGAAAGAGGCTTTGTCTCAAAAAAAAAAAAAAAAAAAAACCTTTCTGCCATTATCCCAGTAAACACTTTTAGTGTTTAGCCAGATTTCTCTGGAGAGACAGAACTGAGAGTATATATGTAGAAAGCAAGATACATGAGAAGGATTTATAAGAGGAATTGGCTCACTCAATTATGGAAGCTGAGAAGTCCTATGATAGACCATCTGCAAGATGGAGGTCCAGGGAAGCCAGTAACATGGCAAAGAGTCACTCTGAAAACCTTCGCCCCAAGGAAGCTCATGGAGTAACTCCAGTTTGAGGCTCAAGGCCTGAGCAGGTGGGGGGGCTGCTGTTGCAAGTCTTAGAGTCCAAAGGCTGAAAAACCTAAAGTGCTGTCACTCCAGGGCAAGAAAAGAGTGGACATTCTGTCTATGGAAGAGAGACCCAAAATTTACCCTTCCTCCACCTTTCTATTCCATCCAGAGCCCCCTGTTGATTGGATGGTTCCTTCCCATGTTTCCCAATTAGTCCTAGAATTACCCTCACAGACACATCTGGGGCAGCCAAATCATTCTAATCAAATTTCAGATCATGTGGGTTTCCCTTTCAATAGAAGAGGGAAGCACTGTATGACTATTGAAGTATTAAGAATAGATGCTTTACCAGCTATCTGTGAATCCCTAATTCAGTCAAGGCAACGCCCCAAAATCAATCCTCACAGTCTGTTGCTTTCCCTTAAAATTTGATTCAGAGAGCCAAACCCAAAGTAGAGGAAATTGAGTTTATTTTTGTTCTATATACTATATTTCTAGGAATGTACCCCAACTTCATTAATGGTGATCACAATATAATCTAGTCTTATATTGTATACTATGTTTCCATCGATACATCCTAAATTCATTTGTAGTAGTCATAGACCATACAGGTATTACCCTGTGTCAACCTTAGAGCTATAGGGGAGTCCGCCAAATCATTTTTTTCATAAACTAATATTGATTCATTGATTTTAATCTCATTCTATCTGAAGCTTTGTTTGTCTTTTGAAAATTTTAGGATTGTGAAGCTTTGTATTATTCATTAAATTTATTTATTTATTTACTTATTTATATATTTTTGAGATAGAGTCTCACTATGTCACCCTGGGTAGAGTGAGGTAGCATCACAGCTCACAGCAACCTTAAACTCTTGGGCTTAAGCAATTCTCTTGCCTCAACTTCCCAAGTAGCTGGGACTACAGGTTTCCACCACAATGTGCTTTTTTTGCTGCAGTTGTCATTGTTGTTTAGCTGGCCTGAGTTGCGTTTGAACCCACCAGCCTTCGTGTATGTGGCCAGTTCCTTACACAGTGAGCTATGAGCACCACCCAAAATTTATTATTTTTTTTTCATTTAGGATATTCTTCAAACTTGGTAAGATCTTTAGAATTCAAATCTTGCATCCAATGTATTAACTACCAATCTAGATTTGTGTCATCTACAAATAAAATTATCATGACTCTTTTGTGTTCAAAACATCCATGAATAAAACTGTTGAATGGGATGTTTTTGAAGGAACTGATATCTAAAACATATTGTTTGAAACCTTATTACTGGAGACCACAATCAATTAATCAGCAATCACCTGGCCCTTAATTTGCTGTACTTTACCAGCAGCTACTGCATTTCCGCATTTTATCCACAAAGATACCATGACAGAGCTGTGAGAGCTATGGAGCCACAACCATACTATGTCTTGCCGGAATTGGTTCACTGCTCTGATAGACACCGTAGACATTCCCTGTCGCCTTTGTACTTTCTGTGTATTCCTTTCAAAGCTGTGTGTGCACCCGATGGAAGAGAGCAATCTTTCAGATGCTCATAAATAACTATGTTAAAGGCACTTTTCACCTTCATATTTATTGTGTATAACTTCCCTTAAACTACCAATCAGAAATGAAAATAAGATTAGTCTATAACGAATTCCCTAACTAGTTCTTTAATAATGATTAAATGACCCTTTGATTTTTACATTCCTACTGATTACAAATTCAGATGTTAGTATTAACATTTCCTAATCCTTGTCAAGTATAAAGCATTTTTTGTTTGAATTTCATAGTTTTATTTCTTAACTAAACAGTTTATAACTGCCTAGTTGAAAGCCAAGCCACCACATTACATTTTCTTCATCAAACTGATAATTCTTTTTTTTTTTTCTAATTACAAGAATTACTTCACCTAGATTTTCTCCATAGTATAGCTACTCTGTTCCAAATTTTAAATGGTCATGTTTTATTATGTTAAAATACATGCATTATATCCTAAATCTCAGAAAATATCTTCAGAATCCAAGACAGGGCATTAGGATATGGATCTAGTCTTGCTGGGACTCAAGCTAAGCATGATTAGTTAAGTAACTCAGAACAGGACAACTAGATGTTAGGTAGCAAGGGAAGGAGAGTGGTCACCTTGGTAAAACACTGCACAATCAACCAAAAGGAAAACAAGCAAACAAGCAAGCATGCTGACAAGATTGAAATAGGAGCGAACAGCAGGACAAGTGAAAGCAAGGTTTGAATCTCCATAGACTTGTGGGATTGAACTCTGCATTCAGAAACCTACTGTCTTTTTTTTTTTTTTTTTGTGGCTCTGCTTCCTGTTGAAGACAGGTTCTTCTCATTCATTCAAAATATTTTGCTATATGTACCAGAAAGTGAAACCTATATCCTGGACTAAATGCAAAGATATTTAATTACTTCTGACTTCTGAGGACTTGAGCTAGATAGGGTTGGGATAATGTGCACTCACTTTCTCTCTCATAATTTTCTTTCTCAGGATTCCAGTAATGATGTTGGCCTGCCTATAGCTCAGGCCCTGGTAGATCAAATGTTCCACCATTACCTACTAAATAACTTCCATCATTTCTTGACTGAAATGGTTATGTTGTTTTATGTATATAAGGCACATTTTTTGATATTTTTAAGTGTCTAATTGTTGCTCAAGTATACATATACACACTCACACCCAGAGATTCAAAGAGATACATAGATATAGATAGGCTCTTTGCACATGTTATTGGTTTTTTTTCCAGTGGGTACACATTAATGTAACTCAACTATTTAATACTGAAGATGGGGAAGTAGATACCCAGAGCATTTTGCATTGTACTGACTGTCTCATAGCTACTATCTATGTAATGCTTACTGTATCTCAGTGCAGGGCTCAAAAGCAAGAGCTTCTGAAACCATCAGTCATAAAATATTGTTCACTTTTACATTCCACTGATAAAAATATGCAATATTTCTTGAGAGCCATTTAACAGTACATCTCAAAAATCTGAAAAAGTGTGGTGCAGCTGAGACAAAGGGTGTCTAATTGTATGGCGAAGGTGTCTTACATATCACTGAAAGATATAAGGTAAAGGAGCTGACCTAAGTAACTAGCACAGTTTCTGCTTTCAAATATCTTATAGAAAAATGCAAAGGGGTTCAGAGAAAATAACTAATTTTGTAACACTGCTAGGGTAAGAAGAATTTTTAAAAGGAGCTAGGAGTAACCTAGGAAGTATTAGAAAGAGATTTTTGAGCAAGTTAGAACTTCCAGTCTAGGAAGGGAAGTGACTAACTCAATTAATTAGTATACCCAAGATTGTGCTCCATTTCTCCTATGCCCCAGGCTTTCTTCTATACTGATAGCAAACCTATGTAACAGACAGTGTGTGCTATTAACATGCAAAAGGTATATAATATGTGAGGCTAACATTCACTGAGCTCTTACTCTCAGTGTAAGTATAGTAAAAGCATTATCACAAATTTGCATACATATACACACTCAAAAAAATCCCCCAGAAATTAAGGGGCATACATTGATCATTACCTGCATTTTATTAGGAAGAAACTAACTTTAAGAAATTCAAGTAGGCTTCACTTGAAAGATATAAATTTGCTTCATATTAGGGGTGTATACATTGGATACTTTTTCTTCCATTCTAGAGATACTTTGCTAAGGAGAACATGTTCCAGCTCCATCCATGTAGATATGAAAGAGGAAGAGTCACCATCTTTCTTTAAGGCTGCATAATATTCCATGGTATACATGTACCACGGTTAATTTATTTATTTTTCTTTTTTTTTTTTTGCAGTTTTTGGCTGGGGCTGGGTTTGAACCAGCTACCTCCCGTATATGGGACTGCATGTACCACAGTTTATTAATCCATTCATGGATTGATGGGCTCTTGGGCTTCTTCCATAACTTAGCAATTATGAATTGGGCTGCAAAAAACCAATCTGGTACAGATATCTTTGTTGTTCTGTGATTTTTGGTCATCTGGGTATATACCCAGTAAAGGAATTATAGAGTCAAATGGCAAGTCTATTTTTAGATCTCTGAGTATTCTCCAAACGTCTTTCCAAAACGGATGTATTAGTTTACATTCCCACCAGCAATGTAGAAGTGTTCCCTTTTCTCCACATCCACACCAACATCTCTAGTTTGGGGATTTCATCATGTGGGCTAATCTTACTGGAGTTAGGAGTTTAAGACCAGCCTGAGCAACAGTGAAACTTTATCTCTACAAAATAAATAAATACATACAGAAAAAATAAAATTATCTGGCTATGGTGGCCCATGCCTGTAGTCCCAGCTACTAGGGAAACTGAGACAGGGGATCACTGGAGCCCAAGAATTGGAGGCTGCAGTGAGCTATGCAGCCTGGATGATAGAGAAAGACTTTGTCTCCAAACAAACAAACAAAAAAAATTAAAGCTGATTCTTTACAAAAAAAAAAAAAAGAAATTCAAGTAGGAATAAATAGAAGAACTGAGATTTGATCCAACTATATCTCACTTCAAAGTTAACTTCTTCACCATTTTGCTGTGAATAATTTCCTACTAACTATAAATGAGTAATTATTATATATTTTAGCCCTATGAAACTTTAATCTTAAGAGCCATTCCACATCAAACCTTAAAAAAAAAGCAAATGAATACTTCCTAACTTCAAGAATAATTTTACTTCTTCAAACCCATCCTTTAAAATAGATATGACCATATTGCAGTTTAAAATTTGATTGAAATATGTTTTATTTTATTGATAATTCTTTTGCTCATAAAATGCCAAAAGGATTCATTCATAATTATAACCAAATTATATACTCTACTATTAAAAATAAGTGATGTTTTAAAGTCACACGTTTTTATTTTCATTCCCTTCCTGTAATTTAAGCCTGAATTTTTGTCATTTTACTGGCTTGGGTCCAGACATGATTGACAGCTATGGTAACAAAAAACAAATAATATGCAAAGTGATGCACTGAATTAATATCTATGTGAATATCATGTTTTTACAAGTCAATTCTTATCTATTTATGAGATATTACCATAAATAGGGAAATACATGATTTCTTTCAGCTTTATTGCTTGTGAGGAAAGAACAATGCTGCTTCCTTTTCCATTTCTCTAAGAGTTTTCTTTCTTGTGGGTCAAATTAAATCCTACCTAATGCGAAAGCTTTTCTAGAAACACTCTAGTTCCCTTAATTGGCACTTAACATGAATTATCTCATCTTTTAAGTGTTCAAGATGATGATGGTGATGATGATTTTTAACTATAGATTAACTTTTGTGGAGTAATTACTGATTACTTATGAGAGTAATCTCTCAAATTTCTTTAAGAGATTTGAGAATATAAGCTATTGTGACTTGCCATCCTTCCTCTTCCAGCATTGCTGCTAATTTTTAATATCAATTTTTACCTCCATCTTTCCAATACATACTTCAACTGAGTAAAATCAATGGAGATAATTAACATTAAAATGAATTTAGAGATGGGTGGGGACTCCTTTCAACCATACTAATTCATCTTTGTTATTAGTTGATATTTTCTAACCAAACCTAGGGAGAATTCCATGAATCTTTATTATTTTAATTTCACATAGTTCTCATATTAAGAATGGCAATGTCTGTAATATTCTTTATTTTTAATGTAATATATTTTATATATTTTTAGATTAATTGAAAATTCCCTTTATCTAAAGTTGTAAATTACTCATTTTGCTGTTTGTTTTTAATTTTCAGTAGTGTAAAATGTAATAAAGTATATTTTATTCTATGCTGAAAGGCATATAACATGTTAGAAGGAATTTCTATATGTTGTTAACATTTTGAAATGTTGGTGTTTAAAAGTGACAAGATTCAAGACTTGAAAATTATTAATGTAGAATTATTTAGTCCCCAATGGCATCTGGTCAGTGAGATATTACCATACATATTAGTACTTATGCTTGTTATTCTATACAAAGCTATGACTTCAAGGCAACAAAATTCCCTATACCTTTACAAATCCTTTCTAGATATTTTCCATCTTTAAAATAGTGCATTTTTATAATTACAGAATGATATTTAGCTCAAAGTAAATTAATTTTATTTTATCCATATTCCATCTGTTCATGTTATCCACCTTATAAAATGAATAATATTTAGCTTTCTGAAAGATATACAGATGTTGAGTCTCTAGGAAGCCCAGTCTTTTGTTTTCTTAGTCATTTTAGATGTCTTTTCAGTGGATTTTGACATAAATGTGAGAGAATATAAATTCAATTTCTGGTCAGTATTGACACTTTAGTAGTGGATGTAATAAATGGCATACAAATGTTTTACTCATTATGATGTTGCTCATTGTTTTAATGAACAGAAATAAGTATGCAAGTAAAAACCATGTTCCATAACAAAATGTTTCTTCCAATAATGTAGCTCATTATGAGTTCACTAGCCATACTAAGTTACACATTTGCACGAGGAATTCATAATTGACATTTTTTTTCATTTGGAACAATAGCCTTTAAACAGAAGCCATAGATACAATGGAAGGGATTAAGTAGTCCTGAAGCTTTTATAGGTAAAAGAAAAATAGACATTATTTATTTCCTTTTTAGACTGATTTTCCTGAAATTCATTTCACTTTGCTAGTAAAACTTTCACATATCAGTACTTCAGGAAAATTATCAGAAGTTACTTTTATAATGTATGTCACATAATTATGAATTTCCATCAGTGTGAAATATATACACATAAAATGGAATATTATCAGGAATTCAGTTCACCAATAAGCATAAGTCTATATTTAATTCTGTCTTCATTTGTATATGGTCATCTCTTACCTACCCCAATTCAAGTTTACCCAGTAATATCCAGTGGTCTTATATACACACACTAGATGAGGAAACTTATTCAACCATTGCATGCTATTTGCGAAGAGATGTCTTCAACAGATTCCTTCTGATTATCAATCTTTCAAATTATAGAGACTTAAAGGTTAGTCACATTGCAAGAAAAAAAAATGACAATAGAAGACAAGATTGTGCCTTGGATAAATTTCTCTACTAGTGAAGAAAACAGATAAATGCAAATAAATTCATGTTAGCATCTTTTATAAATCACACATAAACACCACTTACTTACATGACTGCTAAATTGCTAGGGTGATTTAGATAATGGTGGGAAGTACTAACAAACACAAGTACTAATATGTATGGTAATATCTCAAAGACCATTTTCATGTAATGGTGAGTCTTGAGAAGTCTAGTTGCAGATGTGAAGCATGGCATGTTTGCTGCTTCAGAATCCTCAGAGAGCAAACTGTATTCATTTTTAACAGAATGGTATTTGTCAGGCATCATCTATGAAATAGAACTTTCTCAATGTGTTAGGTTAAAAAGTCAGGAAGAGAAGATCTAGGCGTTTCTCAAAGGGAAAGAAACTTATTTACATGTTCAGGGAGTAAATTAAAAGCTATTACATCACTGTAAAGATACAGCTCAAGTCAATTCAGATTAAAATGATAATTGTACTTATATAATTCTTCAAATTCTACAATCGTCTTTCTCATGCTTAGTCTGAGAACAGTTTGGGGTGTAAAATTATTATTACTATTTCCATTGTATTGGTAATTAACTGAGATTCAGGATATTCAAAGAAAACTGGAAAGTGGAAGTGTCTGAACTCAAGTTTTCTGGTGTCTGATTTTGCTCTGTTTCTGTATGCCCTGACCATGAGAAGAGCCTAGAAATACATCTAACTTGATCTAGCAATTAAATGAACTCTCTTAAAAACCAGAGGGCCCAGTGGAAATCTATTAGTGCATATAATTAGTCAACCAGCCAAACAGCTTTCTTCTCCCTTGGGGGTCCCTCATTCTGTCTGATTGTTTCAAATTCTGCTGATATGTCACTGTATGCTATTTTATATGGTTCCTTTGTTTCTTTCTCAATTTTTGTTAGATGATTGAAAGTTGCTGGCCAAATTGGGCATAACTAAGAAGGTCATGCTTTGAGTTTTTATCTTAAAAATTATGCCTTTCCTGTTAATGGTGGGGGGACAGTTTCAAAATATATTCTTGGCAAAATGCAAAGTTAATTTAGTGTGTATCACAGGTTTCTATGTGACATCCTAATATTTTTGTGAGAAATAAAAATCCTGAGACTATTCACTGCAACTCCAATGATATAGAATTTTTTTCCTACCATTGCTCATGGTCAAAACGGTTAACTGACCAAAGATCACCAAGTCTAAGTGCATTTTGTTTCAGCATCAGAAAAACCTGGCATATTCTCCATGAAAGAGACACTATCTGTCTGGACGGAGTCAGGAAAGAGTAATAAGTTACTGCCAATCATCTTTTTTTTTTATTCAGCCAAATGTTAAAAAAGACACTTTATTGATGTACTTGAGGTTTACACACTTGTCATCAAAACTTTGAAAGAAACTGCAAGTATAAAATTAAAGTCTACAAAACCCACTCTGGCCTATTTTAATGCATTTATTTGTAACTTACAAAAACAGTTCAGGAAAAATGCTAGGCAAATGAACACAACAGGTGTTAACTACATTGCATCAAGCAAACCAGAATATATGTGTTATCCCAACCATGTACCAAACAAATGGCAAGACTCAGAAGGAAACAGTTGCCATCATGTGCCTAGGTAGGCTGGGCATTAGGGTTCCTGTTTTGCCATGGTAGAAAACCTGTTTATTTATCACACTCCAAAAATAATTTGTGGTAGATTAAAGAAAAATCTATTTTATAACCTAGTAGAAAACTACATAACTTAAATGTTGAATCTGTATTTCCAATGTAATACAAAATGCCTGGATGAGATAAGATACATGGATAGTCTTTTCTTTCTCTTAAACGCTTATAAAATGTTTGGTTGGCGGTAGTGCCTATGGCTCAAAGAAGTGAGGGTGGCGGCCCCATATGCCAGAGGTGGTGGGTTCAAACCCAGTCCCGGCCAAAAACTGTAAAAAAAAAAAAAAAAAAAAAAAGCTTGATTGGTGACTATTTAGAATATTTTCATACAAGCAAGTTCTTAATTCCGTTGGATTGCTATATGTGGTAATCGCCAAACAATAGAATTTGTAGCCAATTTTCAGAATTAGATTTCAGTCTAAATTTCTCTAATGGAAATCTATCACCACTCATGCATTGCTTAAAAAAGAAAGATGACTTTTCAACGTATACATATATTTTATTTATTTATTCACTTATATCCTGTCTTGTTTCAGGAAAAATTTGAGGCAACCACATGCACATATGTAATTTTCATAAAATTTAGTATATCATTAGGTTTGTAGAGCAGGTTGGACATCTTCAGAATTAGGGTTTGAAAACAGAAAATAAAGCATAGAATTTGTCCCATATTATCATTACCTTAATTCCTTTATTGAATATATATCTTACAAAATTTAATCAATGTTATCAGTACACTGAAATCATATTCAAACTATTTAAATGTAATAATAATAATGATAATAATAATAATAAACTGAATTCGTGACCCAGTATGAACAGATTTTGCAATTTAGACTAATTCTTTTTTTTAAATACATGTATTTTATTATTCTTCATTACATTATTTCCCTCCCCAACCCCCCAGTGATAAGACAGAATTTATTTACAGAAAAGAATACAGAAAACACTAAAGCTCCTGGTAGAGGGAGAGAATTCTAGTGGGGAGAGAGAAGCTCTTTCCGTTTCTCTCCCAGTCTTTCCCCATCTCCTCCTTTAGGCCTTTAGTTTCAGGGTATATACGGGTGTATGGGTTCCTTGGCCAGGAAACGAAGGAATACAGTCCCTTCTGCTGGAGGCAAGGTGAATGAATGTATCAAAGAAAGGATACAGTCCATTCATGGAATTGAGGCCTAGGAAATTCACAAGAAATTGACCTAGGCATAGGAAATGGGGGTTCCACATTTAGTCCTAAGTATAAAGTGAAGGAGACACCAAGACACAGGTGTCTCCTCTGCAATTGTCCAGGCTTTTTGGCTATTGGAGCCTCCCGTGGGGTTTGGAGGTCTTCCTCTTTGCCTGTCATCCAGCCCGCTGGTTCTTCAGCTGGCAGCCACAGCACTGACACCACCAAGGAGGAGGCAGCAGGTCCACCAGCTCCGCTGAGCTGGCTAGGGCGCCAAATGTCCTGCATCAATTCTCCCTCTCCGAGTAGAAACTATAACTACTGTTAGGGAAAAGGGGCGAAGACTCCATCTAACTGCTTCCTGCTGAATTGGGTGATGATAGAAGGAGGCAGTTAGGGTTTCTCTGGAGGGAGAGTGATACAGGGGTTCATGGACTGGAACCATCTTTATTGCATGTGGCTTGATGACATTTCTGGAAAACATAAATCTGATTAGTGTAACCAGTAATAGGCAAAGGTAGAACAGCATCAGATCAGAAGCACTTATTCAGTGATGTTAGAAGAAAACCATATTAGGATTTTTCTTGCTGTTTCCAAAATAATAACTTCAAACTTTCTTTTGGCTCACAAGTGTAGGTAATCTGTGGTTGGCTGTCTTCATTGCCTACCTCTGTAGAAGATGGAGGGTTCCAGGACTTTACTCGTGAATGATGTATGCAGGAATCGACTCCTATAACTTTAAGAGTAGAAGAAGACAAGATAACAGGAAAGGGGACTTCCCAAGTTAGGGTCAGGGAAGGTGAATTAGAGGGAAAAGTTTTGATCATGACTAGATCTCCAGAAGGGAAAAGTTCCTGTTTTAGTTAGTATGTCCCTCCCCAAACGGGGAGCAGGACTTTCAGGAATGATTAGGGAAGCATGAGAGAACAGCAAGTCATCTCAATTGCAGCTTAGAGGCTGGGAGAAAAATTTGGTAACTGGCTGTCCAGATACCCCCTGTATAGTTATGAATTTGGGACATAAAAGATCAGGATTAGCGAGAAGCACAGAAAAGGTTGCTCCGGTGTCCAAAACAAATTTTCTCTCCTGGCGCTCCACTATAAGTCAAATCTGGGGCTCTTGAGGGGTGATGACATAAGCTGGAGCCATGAGAATTTGCCCCGGGCACTCTCAGTTCAGTTTGGTTTCGGATGAGGGCACTGTCCCAGGAGGCCTTCACCTCTGGGGACAGGCCACCCTCCAGTGGTCACCCTTGCATTCTGGACAGGGGCCAGGTGGCTTGCCCAGCCAGTGGTACTGCTGGGGGCAGTCTTCTCTGAAGTGGCCAGTCTGACCACATTGGAAGCACTTGTTTTTCCGCTCCTCTGGTTTCCCTCTGCCCTTGAAAGTTGCTCGTTTGTCAGAGTGCCATTACTAGAACTGTCATTCTTTTCTGTTTCTTTCTCTATTTTTTCCTCCTTTCTCTCCAGATCTTGGTTACAAAAGACCGTAGTGGCCATTTTAAGAAGATTATCCAGGTTGTGGTCTGGGACTATAGCCAATTTCTGGAGTTTTCTTTGAATGTCTGGGGTTGCTTGAGGGATAAATTTGTCTTTTATAATCTGACCCTCTATGGAGTCAGGTGTCAATTGGGTGTTTTCTCATTGCCTCCCTAATCCTCTCTCTCTCTTTTTGTTATTATTAAATCATAGCTGCATACATTAGTGCAATCAAGGGGTACAATGTGCAGGTTTCATATACATTCTGAAATGTTTTCATCAAACTGTTTAATATAGCCTTCATGGCATTTTCTTAGTTATTGTATGAAGACATTTGTATACTGCATTTAGTAAGTTCTGCCTGTACCCTTCTAAGATGCACTGTAGGTGTGGCCACACCAATTACGTCCCTCAATCCCAACCTTCCCCCTTCCCTCCCTTCCCATATTCTTCTGCTACAGTTGGGTTATAGTCTTAATATGGAACCTTTAAATTAGCTTCATAGTAGGGCTGAGTACATTGGATATTTTTTCTTCCATTCTTGAGATGCTTTGCTAAAAAGAAGATGTTCCAGCTCCATCCATGTAAACATGAAAGAGATAAAGTCTCCATCTTTCTTTAAGGCTGCATAATATTCCATTGTATACATGCACCAAAGTTTATTAATCCATTCGTGGGTCAATGGGCACTTGGGCTTCTTCCATGACTTAGCAAATATGAATTGGGCTGCAATAAACATTTTGGTACAGATGTCTTTGTTGTAGTGTGATTTTTGGTCACCTGGGTATATACCTAGTAAGGGAATTGTAGGGTAGAAAGTAAGGTCTATTTTTAGATCTCGAAGTACTCTCCAAACATCCTTCCAAAAGGAACATATTAGTGTGCATTCCCACCAGCAGTGTAGGAGTGTTCCCTTTTCTCCACATCCACGCCAACATCTGTGATTTTGGGATTTTGTCATGTGGGCTAATCTTACTGGAGTTAGGTGATATCACAGAGTAGTTTTGATTTGCATTTCCCTGATGATTAAAGATGGTGAGCATTTTTTCATGTATCTGTAGGCCATACGCCTGTCTTCTTTAGAGAAGTTTCTCTTCAAGTCCTTTGCTCATACTGAGATGGGATCACTAGTTCTTTTCTTACTCATATGTTGGAGTTCTCTGTGTATTCTGGTTATCAAACCTTTGTCAGAGGCATAATTTGCAAATATTTCCTCCCATTCTGAGGGCTGTCTGCTTGCTATGCTGACTATGTTCTTAGCTGTACAGAAGCTTTTTAGTTTTATCAGGTCCCAGTAGTTTATTTTTGATACTGTTTCAATTGCCTGGGAG
>CAUYON010094254.1:0-78944 GCA_963573935.1 Arctocebus calabarensis | reverse complement strand
ACTGTTCCCTCCCACCTCAGACATGTCCCACACTATCCCCTCCTACTTCAGATGTCCCACACTGTCCCTCCCACCTCAGACATCCCACACTGTCCCCTCCCATCTCAGACATGCCCCACACTGTCCCCGCCTACCTCAGATGTCCTCCACACTCTCCCGTTCCCCCTCAGATGTCCCACACTGTCCCCTCCCATCTCAGACATGCCCCACACTGTTCCCGCCTACCTTAGATGTCCTCCACACTCTCCCGTTCCCCCTCAGATGTCTCACACTGTTCCCTCCCACCTCAGACATGTCCCACACTATCCCCTCCTACTTCAGATGTCCCACACTGTCCCTCCCACCTCAGACATCCCACACTGTCCCCTCCCATCTCAGACATGCCCCAAACTGTCCCCGCCTACCTCAGATGTCCTCCACACTCTCCCGTTCCCCCTCAGATGTCCCACACTGTTCCCTCCCATCTCAGATGTCCCCCACACTATCCCCTTCCATCACAGACAGGCCCCACACTTACCCCACCTACCTCAGACATCTCACACTGTCCCCCCCACCTCAGATGTCCCCACACTGTCCAATCCCACCCCAGATGTCCCACACTGTCCCCTCCCATCTCAGATGTCCCCCATTCTCAGACATCCCCCACATTGTCCCCCTTCCACTTCACATGGCCCTCCTGGCATGCGTACATGTGGGCATAGACACACACACGTGTGCACAAACTCATACGCATGAATCTGAAGACGGGCTGCTTCCCCCAGCCTGCTCCTCCCTCACAGCCTTTTTTTGGGTGGAAACAAAAACATTGGTCAACCGCAGAATCATTGTGAGCTCACATTTTCCACTGGGTGTGGGGAAGTGTGCTCTGCCCTGATGGTGCTAGGCTGGCCCTAACTGTGGGGAAGTCACGCTGGCCTAGGGATCTCGGGCCAGACCCAGATGGACTTATCTCAGCCTTGGGCATGGAGCTTGTGTGTGCAGGGACACAGTGGATCCTGGAATAAGGAGCTCTTCCTTACAGCTCTCAAGCTGCCCCATCAGAAATTCTAGGGCAGAGTCGGTGTGCAATGGCTCATGCCTGTAATCCCAGCACTCTGGGTAGCTGAGGTGGGTGGATTGCTTGAGCTCAGGAGTTGGACACCATCCTGAGAAACAGCGAGACCCCATCTCTAAAAATAGCCTGGCATTATGGAGGGCGCCTGTAGTCCTAGCTACTTGGGAGGCTGAGGCAAGAGGATCACTTGAGACCAAGAGTTTGAGGATGCTGTGAGCTATGACACCATGGCACTCTACTGAAGGTGACAAAGTGAGATTCTGTCTCAAAAAAAAAAAAAAAAAGAGAGATTCCAGGGCAACAGGCAAAGGGAAACCATGACCTCCAAGCCGTTCCACCTGCCAGGATGCCCTGTACCCCCAGAGGAGAGGTGGCTCTGGGGCAGCCCTTGTTACCTTTTTACTTCTTTGAGCTGCAGGACCAAGAACATGCTTCCATGTCCCTAAGCCACAGTTTATCCATCTGTGCAGTAGGAACCTTGCTTTGGGACTCTTGGGACAGGGGTCAGCATAGTAAGGCCCCGTTAAAGCACCCTTCCCTCAGAAATAGTTTTAGCAATTTACCACTTTGTTGGAAGGTACACTGAGTGCCTGGGTAAAGGTGACACATACTTACTGAAGGTGACAGGGACACCTGGGTAAAGGCGACATCTGGTGAAGCTGACAGATACTTGGTAAAGGTGGCAGATTCCTCAGTAAAGGTAACAGATAACTGGGTAAAAGGTGCAAACAGGCTTGACTGAGAGAGAGGTGCACAATTCTATTTTTGCATCATCTAAAGGCCGGAAATGTCCAGAGACCTGCAGGCCCACTGGTCTGTGACCTGAACAGTTCTGGGGCTAGTCCCACCTAAGACCATAGAGGACACACCTCATACCTGCCTGAAACCACTTGTGAGGCTCTGATTCCCCAGGTGCTATGGGCAGAGGGCCATCCTGTGAGTGAGGGACCTATAAGGCTACACCTGTGGTCATGGGCCTGCCAGACTCCCTGGACCACTGATGCCCTGCCCTGAGCCCACAGACTACTGTCCTTAGACCCCCTCCTACCCTGGCTGCTTGTGGCTCCATGCTCCATGACCCAGCCTGGGGCTGATGTCTGTGGTTCCCTGAACACCAGCCCAACCCCCTCCCTCTGTTGCCACCTGCCTAGATAGCGCTCCACAACAGGGCATCTGGGCCTTGCCCTGCCAACCACCTAGTCAACCAGTGCTGGTGACCAGGATTAAATTAAGTCCACAGGAGAGAGAAAGGCAACACAGGTCATGCTACCCTGCTAGAGCCCTTGGGCACTTGAGGCCCTCACTGGCTGTCCCTGAGTCCTCATCCCCATGCTACAACCACAGGCTGGCTGTGCTCCGTACCTCTACACCTGGGCTGTAGTTGTTCATGTAGAGAACATGCTGCTCCCTCTGCTTGAGGACTCATTACCTAGCCTGCCATCAGCACTTCCTGCAGGTCCTGGGTAAAACACCACCGAATCCAGAAAGGCCCATAACACCCCAATAAAAAGAGTGGTTTCCTTCAGACTGCCATGAATCTGGGGATGCTGTTCCCATGTCTAGAACTGTGCAGGGGCTGGTATGAGATGCTGGACTAGGGGAGAACTCCCATTATTAAAGGTTTGAGGTGAGAGAGGGGTTGGGGAGAAATGGAGGGTGTATGAGAAGGGGTGTGAGGGAGAGTGAGGAAAAGAGGTGGTGTGAAGGAGTAGGTAAGGAGGGGGAGGAGGGGTGAGTTGAGAGGATGATGGGACCAAGGGAGAGGGGGGAAGGTATGTGGGTGTGAGGGAGGAGCGTTATGGAGTGGGAGGGGAACTGTTATTGAACCCAGGAGCAGGTGGATCACAGGTCAGTGAGGACACGTGAGCTCATGAGCTCAGAGCCACCCGAAAAAGCAGCTAGGGTCTTGCACAATTTGGGGTTCCAGTCCAGGAGAGAATTGCACTCTCTGCAAATGCAGGGTCAGGGTTTTGAGGGAGATGCTGATGCCACTTTAATGTGTTGCAGTTTCCAGTTCCTACAAGGTCCCTTGTAAACACCAGCTGCTTTTTTGCAGATGGCCCACAGAAGTCCTTCCAAATTTCCCAAGCCACTTCAAACATGCAGGAGCCACTGCTGCCCCAGGCCCTTGTGCACTTTGTACCTCTCAAACATCTGTACACACCCTAGGCCTGACCAGCCACAGGGCCATGGGTGGGCTCTGGACACCCACTGCTCGGAGGGAGCAGGATTCTTGTGATCTCTATTGTCCCCAGCTCCTGAGGGGTACTAAGGAAGTGGAGTGCTGAGGCACAATGTTCTATCACTAAGGCCTGCTGGGGGACACCCCACCGCTCAGAGCCTTGGTCTTTTCACTTGGAAGGTTGGTACAAGTACAGGGACCCCTTTCAGGGAACAGAGTGATGAAGGAAATCAACTCTCCCACAGCTGGAGCCTGTCTGGGGAAGTACTGGTTAAGTGGTGATGAGAATCTTAATCTGATGGGGGAGGTCCTAGTGCCACCTTGCAGAGAAGCGAGGGTGCCACGGGGAGGGGAGTGGTGCAGCCAGTTTCACCAGACCAGGCTGCAGCCTCACATGTCGGAGAGGAGATTACACTGCCCTAACACCAGCCATGGTGGGAGAACCAGCCATGAGCTCACTGGTTGGGTTATTGGCAAAGTGTCCTCCAGTCATGCCAGGTCAACAGCACCTGGGGTTAGTGCTTTCTTAAAAAAAAAGAGAAAGAGAAGGAAAATATGAAAGCCTCTGGCACTCTGATTTCTAGCAATAATTCAGTAGGGAGATAGGAATTACACCCCGAATAAATGAGGGTAGAAGAGAAAGCCCTTGGGAAATGGAGGGGTGAGCTGGGTGCAGCACACGTGGGAAGGGGGAATGATCTTGGGCCCAGCTGCAAATGGCCACTGTCTCAATACCCCCAGAATCAGACCCTCCTCTCAGCCTGGCCCCCCTCTGTCCTAGCCCAGCACTTCACCTAGATGGTGGCCATGGCACCCTCCCTGGGCCTGTCCACAGAGGCACAGCAGACCCTGCAGCACCTCCTGACGGAGTGAGGTAGATCCAAGAGGACTTAGAGGACACAGCCCATGTTTTTAGCTGGGCAAGACTAAACACAGTATCTAAGGACACACACAGGGTACCTGAAATTGGTCTTCTAGCTGGCATGGCATTACTTACCCCCTCTTCTTGGAATGACCCACTGAGACCAACCTCTAGCTGCCTAGCTTCTGTTAACCTATCTGTGCCATCTGTTTCTCATCTTACCTTCCAGTCATCTGTCATCCATGCATCCATCTACCATGTATCCATCTATCTAAACAGCCCTCTTAGCCCACCTCGGGCACTCCCAGCCACAGCCCCCCACCTCCTCAACCCCTGGCCCAGCTCACACCAATCTCACGGCTCATGAATAAGCTGTCCTCTGCCTGGAACATTCTTCCCAAACTTCTTCACAGCCTCTCCCATCATCCTACCATCATCTGCTGATACCTTGCTGCCTGCTCCTGGGCTCCCCATGTGTTCCTCCATGGCCCTCCTCTTGTTCACCCTGTAGGTCCCCTCATCGTGATGCCATCCCCTATGAGAGCAAAGCTAGGTCCCCAGGGAAGGGTGGGCCAGAACAGACAGGACAGGGTCCTGGGACCCCATGGGGGTTGTCACATCCTTCCAGAAGCTAGCTCAGCCCTGACCAGCTCCTGGGCTTCAGTTTTCTGTCCACCCCTTGGCCAGTGTTATGGGTGCATAGGACCCAGCATATATGGTAAGTGGGTTCTGCCCCAGACATTAAGTATCTACTGCATGCTGGGCAGTGTGGGAGATACTGGCTGCAGGAAGTGGGCTCTCCAGTGGGAAAGCCAAGCCAGATCAAGGATCCATAAGCAGGTGAAGCACAGACATGAGTAGGGGGTGCCCAGCCCCACCCACAGCTCCAGCAGAGCCCCTGGACCCTTGGGAGATCCAGTGGGCAGGACCCTTGTTCTCAGGGTACCCGCCCTGGACTTGGACCAGACTCCAACACTGGCTCTGTGGGTATTCTACCTGGCCACACTGATGTCTCTGGTAGTGTGGATGACTCTAATGCAATGCACCAATGGGGGTCAGAAGAGTTACCAGGGAGGAGCATTATCAGACAGTGGTGCCACCTTGGAGCAGTGGGGCATCTTTCTGTGAGCAATAGCATGTGCTGGGGGCTGAAACAGGGACCATCCAGGAATTCAGGTCAGAGCTGGCATAGCAGGTGGTGAGATGGAGGCTGGGAAATGATGGGTGGTGAGGTGTGGGGCAGCAGGCATGGGTGCCTGGGTGGGGGGAGGCCACTTGGGGACAGGGGCTAAGGGAGGTCAGGACAGACACACTCACCTGGGAACTGGTATCCCTCTGAGGCATTGAAATGCCTTGTCAAAGATCAGCCCTACCAACCAGGACCCAGATATAGGGTGGGAGGAACCACTCACTGTCCCTAAGATCCTGGAATCCAGCCTGGTTCACCCCTCTGGCTCAGTCCGGGTAAACTTCTTCTCCTGACCAAAGGAGGAACTAAGCCAGTGTTGGCCAACATCCGGCTACTGGCTCATGAGACCATGTACACAGATGGTGTCCCCGCTTCCCTGGGTGCTGGCCAGCCCACAGGCAGGCTGCAGGCCATACCAGGGACCCAGTGCTGGGAAATATGCACGTGACTGGCCCTAGCTGTCCACCCCTCACAGCCTGTGGTCAAGGCTGCATCACCTCCTTTTGCAAGTATGTTTTGCACCCAACTGTACACCATTGCATCTTCCTTTTTTTTGAGACAGAGTCTCACTCTGTTGTCCTCAGTAGAGTGTCATGGCGTTTGACAGCAAACTCAAACTCCTGGGCTCAAACAATTCTTTGCCTCATGCTCCTAAGTACTGGGGACTACAGGCACCTGCCACTACACCTGGCTAATTTTTCCATTTTAGTAGAGACAGGGTCTTGCTCTTGCTCAGGCTGGTCTCAGAGCTCCTGAGCTCAAGCAATCCACCTGCCTTGGCCTCCCAGAGTGCTCAGATTACAGGTATGAGTCACCGCACCTGGCCCACATCTTCCTTTTTCAACTTAATACCTCTTGGAACTCATTCCACACATCAACTACTTCCTAAAACTCTCTTTATGGGACAAACACAAAAGTGGAGAGAACAGTGCCATGAGTTCCAGTTTCTATAGCTACCCATACTTTCTCATCTATTTCCCCTACTGGTCTCCCCTGGAGTACTTTAAAATAAAGCCTAGGATTAGATCATTTCACCTGTGATGCTCTTGCTTATCAATCACTTTCAGAGCGAGTTTGCAAAGCTGACCTCTCAGGGGGTTACTCATCCTTAAGGATTTGGGAGCTGGAACCATCCCAGGCTCATGGGGGCTCAGCTGGGAGAGGGGGCAAGAAGGAAAGTGGGGGGAAATGGGGGTCTTGGGAGCTCTAGAGTTCTTGCCCCCTCCATCCCATGGCTCTGGAAGGCTGGTGGGAGGAGAGAATAGAAGCCAGCAGGAGACGCCAGGTATTTCACCTAAAGGGAGCGGGCATGCAGACAGGCAGTGCAGGAAGAAAGATGGGGCCGGCTGGCCCCAAGTCCACTTCAGGTCACTAGGTGCCCAGTATCCAGGGAGAAGAGAGGCTAAGGCTGGGAGATGCAATGAGAACAGGGTGGGTGGCAGGAGTCTGGGGAAGGACAGAGGACCAGGGAGAAGAGAGGGAGGAGTCAAAATACTAGAAAGCTAGGTTTTCACAGGCAAGCAGTCCCCAAGAGTCCAGGACCTGGTCTCAACTCCCCTCCTCCTATGGAGAATGTTCCCCACTGACCACAGGCATCACCACACCCCACTGCAGGGGAAGCAGAAAACAGACTTGGAACAGAGGTGAGACAGGGGCCCAGGACCTCAATAGGACAACACAGAGGGTCAGGAAACAGTGACAGTGCTGGAAATCTATGAGGGGTAGACAAAATATTGCTGCACACATGCCCCCTGCCAGATCAAGGGTCACCAAGGGCCACAGACATCTGGGACCTCAGACTCCAGCCTCTATAACTCTAAATCTCATTCCAAGAAATATCAGGAGCCAGAGAGCTCCCCAAACCTGAGATTCCAAAGAAGGCCTCCCTGGCTGGAACCGCATGCTCCTGGTGCCCCTGTGGGGAGGGACTTTGCGGGCAGCGGAGGCTGCAGAAGGGTCCAGAATGGGAGGGGACAGGATGGTGCAGGCAGTCTGACAAGGAGGAGCATGAGCTTTATTGGTCATTTGTGATTAGAAAAAGGGGTGCTCAGACCCCCATGGAGGGAGCTGGGGCTCTGCCCAGTCACTGCTGGTGGAAGGTGTATGCAGTGTCTGCGGCCCACATGGGCCTGACTCCTTGATGGCCCCTGAGCCCAGGTACTGATGCCAGAACCAGTAACCACTACTGGGGCCAAAGGGCAGTACTGGTTGTCCAGTGTCCTTGGGTTGGGAAGACAGAGGCAGAGGCCACCAGGGCAACCAGGGCAGGCCCGTGGGAGGCGGGGACACTGGCACACCATCAGAGGGAGGACCCTCTTCTGGTCCTTCTGAATGTCCTGAGATAGAGGCCAGCCATAGGCCCTGGTCTAGCCCATCCATGGACAAGACCCTTCCTTAGGCACAGGTCTCTGCAACTGTCCAGTTCCGACCTTCTGGGTCTCGTGGCCAGCCCCAGCACGCCAGGAAGGAGCTGCCTCCTGGTAAGAGCAGTTGGGAGACTGAGTGCCCCCCCCCCCCCCACGGCAGTTGGCTGTGATCAGATCAGCGGCTGGTCAAAGGACATAGTCCAGCTGAGGCTGGCCTTGGCTCTGGCGGTTTCAGGGAATGCCACACACAGGGAGAACCCTGGGTGGCTCCTAGGGTCTGGGTGGACGGGCTGCAGGGCAGGCATAATCCAGGGTCCTGGAAAGAAGACAGAGGAGAGGCTCTGGGCATTGGTGCCATGGGCATTGGTACCATTTGGACACTTGGACCCAGGAAGGAGAAGGGGCTGATTCTGACACAGGAGAGACATCAAAGTTTCCCAACTTTGTTTCTCCTCTAGAAATAGGATGAAGAGAGCATCCCTTGGTCACTGCTGGAAGTAGGATTTAAAGCCTGGCCCAGCTCTAGGGCCCAGGCAGCCACCCATGACCTCGGGCTCCTCCAGTGGCCTTGAACTCAGAACAGTGGCCTTGGACTCAGAGCCTGTAAGGTCTGCCTGAGGGGCTCACTAGGTCCCTACAGGGCCCACAGGCCCTCCACTTTCTTCCCAGTAGGCAGACAACTCATGCTTGGGGTGTGTCAAGGATCACATTCAAGGCAAATGGCAGGTGACTTATAAATGGCAGCCATCACACTCTGATCAAGAAAGCACACTGGTGTCCAAGGAGGGAAATTCCACAGCCAGTGCACCTGGGCCAGCATGTCCCAAACTGGGAAAGACTGTGGGCATGGGATCTTGGGAAGCTATGGGAGGGTGGCTGGGTAGGTACCAGACATTCCCAATTCAGCTGCTTGGCCCAAGGGCCAGCTCCAATGTCCCACCTCATCATTCATTATGGCTACTTTGGAAAATTTTATGTCCTCCTGGCACACAGGTGCTCTGCTCTGAGCACAGACTGCTCCTGTCCACTCTGCTATGAGGCATCACTGGTGGAGAGATGGTCACCAGTCAGGAACATCCACCCGTCCCTTGGCAGCTCATGTCCACCTCTGGGACAAACCTGAAGAGAGACCACTAGCCCCAAAGCTGTGTGGACTGTGGTGTGTACAACCCTAGCCTGAGGCCATGCCAGGCCTCCCTGTGGGTCCTGCTCACCCCCTCTGAGCAGGGACTCAGGAAGTGGCTGAACATGGTATGGGAAGTGCTTCCTACAATACAGGGCCTTGTCCTGTATCACAGTCTCAGTCTGTGTCCCACAACAAGGGTCTATCCGCAGCAGGTAGGGGATGAGACTATGAGAGGCCAGTAAAGGGCAAACTTGAAGTGTCACAGGGGCTCTGAGTGACAAGATCCTGAATTCAGATTTATCAAGAAAAACCAGAAATCATATTTTTAAGTCAGTTCTCGAGATGTTTGAATGCTGGCTCTAAAAATATTTGTCAAAACACTGTGACCACAGGACAGTGAGTGCCAGGAGCGGGGCTGGCCTGAAGGCAGTGGCTGTGTGTAGAACACGTGGGTGTGGATGAGGCTGGCCGGCTGGGGATTCACCACACCCTGAGAGCCTCTGACAACAGACAGCCCTGGGACTGCACTGGTGGGTAGCAGTGTGCCTTGCACCCCCTCTCTCAGCTCACCTGGGGGCCCTACTGTTGGGGCGCCACATCCATGATGGGTTTCTGGACCCCAAAGGCTGTGATGAAGATGTTAACCACCACGATGATGAACACCAGGCCTGTGGCAAGGTTGTTGAGGAAGTCCAGCTTGGCATGCTTGGCTGGGTTGTTAAGGTCGTACTTGACTGTGGGTGAGAGGGGAGTAGACAATGCTGAGAGCAGCCCAGACACAGTGGTAGAAGGGGACCCCACCCCAGGGATTGTGCATCCAGAGACATTACAGAGCCCTCGGCCACATTCATGATGAGTTTTATCTCCCAGAGAAAAATGCATCTGTTTGTTTGTTTGTTTGT
The DNA here is from genome assembly GCA_963573935.1 of Arctocebus calabarensis. NCBI lineage: Eukaryota > Metazoa > Chordata > Mammalia > Primates > Lorisidae > Arctocebus > Arctocebus calabarensis. The sequence continues at coordinate 69,263 of CAUYON010094254.1, read as the reverse complement.
TTTTGCAGTCTTTGGTCGGGGCTGTGCTTGAACCTGCCAACTCTGGTATATGGGGCTGGCACCCTACTCCTTGAGCCACAGGCACTGCCCTGTTTGTTTGTTTTCTTTGTTTGTTTTTTTTTTGAGACAGAGTCTCACTATGTTGCCCTCGGTAGAGTGCCATAGCATAACAGCTCATAGCAACCTCAAACTCTTGGGCTTAAGAGATTCACTTAATCGCTTCAGCCTCCCAAGTAGCTGGGACTATAGGTGACTGCCACAACATCCGGCTATTTTTTTGTTGTAGTTGTCATTGTTGTTTATCAGGGCCCAGTCCGGTTTGAACCTGCCAGCCTCGGTATATGTGGCCAGCACCCTAACCACTGAGCTACTGGTGCCTAGCTGAAAAATACATCTGTTGACAACAAGGCCTCAGGCCTGGGCAGCCCTGCTGTCTGTGACCTACCTTCTGTAGCCCCCATACATTCTCCATAAGGAACTGAAGCTAAGGCAGGCCAAGTGTCTGAGGTCACAGAGCTAAGGACACTGCTTCTAGATGTCAACCCAAGGCCAGGCTTGGTTTCTAAGGCAAATATGCTGAGCCACTCATGTGCCTTAATTGTCACGACTGATCCATACAACTACCTAAGGCTCTATTTCTACGCCCATTTTATAGGGGGGGAAACTGAGCCCTTAGGAGGTTCTAGCCCAAGGAGAAGGCAGAGCAGGAAGTGCTCAGACCCTGGCTGCTCCTGATGAGGATCCTCACGTGGGCAGGGAGCTAGGGGTCCACTGGGGGCCCACTGGGGGCCCTGGCAGGTGAAGGGCTGCCTCCCAGGGAAGACCCAGGGAGCCCAGCCCCACCTTCCCACCAGCATATGGTCCCTCTGACTGCTTGTCTACTAGGGACAACTGGTCTGAGGTAGAGGTGACATATTTAGATCTTTAGTTTAGGGGAAGACTATAATGTTGGAGGCTACAGCCAGCACTCTGGGTTTTCACACAAAAAATGGCAGGGCCATCATGGCTACTCATTCTGCCCAGAGAGACAGTGATTGGTCAAGGTCTCCTCCCACATTTCCTTGGCCCAGTATCCCTTCCCACACCTCCTTGGCCACCCAGGGTCCCCTCCCATACCTCTCAAGCCTAGGGTCTCTTTGGTACACCTTCTATGCAACTTGGCTGCTCCTTTCATCACCACACTAGAGACAGCCATAAGCCAATTCTAGGGACACTGAGAGCAGATGGGCCAGCCTTTCCTAGGCTGTGAGGACTGGCAGGGCTGAGGCCATCTGGTAGTATGGATCTTGGGGGGTCCAGTAAAGCAGTTGCTCCAACCCCAACAGGCTCAGGTCCTGATGCCCACTCCACTCTGTGCTCTTCTCAAGTGCAGGGTAGGGAAGGGGCCATTTCCTAGACTGCGCATCCACGAGAAGGGCAGGGGACCCAACAGCTCCTTGAACAACAGCTCCTTGAAAGCTGAGTGTACAAGGTGGTGAGCACCCATCCCAAGGTTTGTGAGCAAATGCCAGTGGCTGGCCTCCCTGACCAAGGCACCTACCGAGGAAGATGAGTAGCACTCCCACACCAATCTGCAGTGCAAGGGAGATGGAGATGAGGACCACCAGGGGCACATAGAAGGCGAAGCTGGGGCCCTGCTCCACGACAGCCTTCAGCTGGGATGCGTTGGCCATCAGCAGTGCGATGTCCAGCATGCTCTCAGCTGCACTCTTCTTGTTGGCATAATGGTTGACGTTGATGGGTCGGTGCCTAAAGCCCCAGCGGGATGGCTGCAGGGAAGGGGATGGTCAGCAGGGGCAAGTGGGGGTGGGGTAGGGGATGCGTCCCAGCAGGGCCCCTGCCCTGGCAAGTGCTCGGAGGGAACAGCTTAGCACTCTAGCTCAGAGGGAACAGCTTAGCTTAGGCCCCTGAACATGTGCTCGGCCTTTATAAAAACTTCCCTAGGAATAAAGTCTTGGAGAGAAAGGAAACAAAACAGCAACCTCAGAACACACACTCTGGTTTTTGACTGGAAAATGCCCGCTGCCTGATCCCTGCTATCCTGCTGTGGGTGATGATGATCCTCCCTGCCTGTGCCCCTGGCCCCTCCTCCCTCAGGATATGGGCTCCCGGTCAGTGCCAGGAGGGGAAGTGACGAGTAGGTGGATGGATCCATGCAGGCTGGCCCAGGCATGAAACAAGCCTTTTCCCGGCCAGGCCTGAGGGCCAAGTCTGCCTCTGCTACCTCCCAACCTCTAAACTTTGGGGCCTGACAGGCCACTCAGTCCCCCAGGCCTCAGCATGGGCCCCGAGGAAAGTCTGGCCACCTCACCTGGCCACTCTAAGCAGTACTCTAAGCACCCTGTCCTAGAAGGCTATGGTCAGGTGAGTCTGGCCACCTCATCCGACCATAGCCTCCTAGGACAGGTCACCTTATTAGAGGCAGCTGTGAGAACACACGGCTGGTGGATGGCCTCTTGGGGCCCTGCTCTGGAAGATCCTGTTTCCAGGCTCATGAAATATGCAGGACAGGAGACCAGGGTACTGTAGGGGCAGGCAAGGAGAGGCAGACATGGGCACCTGTGCCTCAACTTTCTGCAGGCTAAAAATACCCACAATGAAATATACACAAGGCAACTGGCACAGAACTAATATAGAAAGGGAGCCTTGCTTTTGTAGTGTGTATTTTTAAGTTAAATGCCTTCTAAAGTTACATGCCCAAGAGGAAGGGAGGGTGAGTGGTGTCGGACACAGGAGTGCTCTGCTGCCTGCACCTGGGCCCACACATTTCAACAACCTGAGTTCAATGGCATGTGCTCTCTGAGTTAGAAAGTTTATTTGGGTCAAAATTCTAGACACCATTGTGCACAGTAGAAGCCACCTCCACCCTGGGCCAGCGGCTAGCCCTGGCCCCCAGAGCCTTGGTACTGCTCTCTGGTCATTCCACAGATACTCCAAAGCCCCCCTTGGGTCTCTGCTTTTGCCTCTCCCACACTTCCCCCAGGTCCCAGCATCCCCAAGACATGGCCACTCCCTCCCTCCCAGGTTGCTGAGGGGCTGGGCACAAAAGGCCCATGTTTAAAGGCCTGTGTCCAGCACTGAGGTTTGTCCCTAGCTCTGCTCTTGCAAAGATGCCTAAGTGGTCATGGTCCACCACGTGTGTGTTCTGTTAGGTACATGCAGGGCATCCTGGAGGCTTCCCACAGAAGGTATGTACTCCTAAGTTTCATAAACCTAAAATGTCAAAATGCCTTTCCTAGAGGACATCCTACTGTTCATCTGGGTCCCTATCCCAGGACTTGTTTTTAAGAGAAGAAAACCAAGTACAGACCCTGTGAGGACTTTCTACCTTCTGGGAGAGCGTGTTCATATATATGTATGTGTATACATAGATATGTGTGGACATAAACATATACCCCCACACATAAACACACATTCATACATATGCACTCATGTACATGCATACACACACATATCCACACATAAACAAATATACACATGTGTACATATCACATACACACATATACATGCATGCACATGCAAACACATATGTACACAATACACACATGTGTACAGAATACAGCAATACACTGTAAACACATACACATGTGTACAACACACATGCACACATATACACACAACACATTGCATATCCACATCACATATGTAAGTTATACACATCTGCATACAACACAACACATATACAACAAATGCACATACACAAAGGAACTATATGCACACATACATAAACATACTCACATACTCAGGCTAACTGTGTTGACCTCTGAGGAGGAGGAAGAACTCCCTTTTATTCTGAGCTCTTTAGAACTGTATAAATATTTCACAGCTATACAGACAGTCATAAGGAACATTCAAAGACAGGAATGAGCACCATCAGTGGCAAAGCCTTACCTCTCCCAAACCTTAGCCTTCAGCACCCCAGCCTGTTCCCCTGCTATCTTCACACCCATTTAAGGTGGGTAAACTAAGGCTCAATGAGGGAGGCTCCTTATCCAAAGCCACATAGTAAGTGAGGACTGGGCTGAGATTTGAACCCAGGCTCCAGGGCTCTGAAGCCATGGCAGCTGATACCATTGTACCCTCAGAAGCTAGGACCACCCTGTGGGGACTGAGCCCTTAAGGGCTCCCTGCCTTAGGTTCCAGCTGTGTGACTACAGGACAGTTGGCCCTGCTCTGTGCCTCAGTCTCCCATGTGTGCCATGAAGCTGTGCAGCAGACACCCAGGATGGCCTCAGAGCTCCCAGATGGCCAGCACAGGCCCTGCTCCATGCCCCTCTCCTGGTAAAGGGTGCTGCAGCCCATCAGCCATTTGCTTCTGTTCAACATGCATGATGAGGAGCTCCAGCCCAGGCCATCGGCCCAGGGGATGGGAAGGTTTCTCCTCCCAGGTCAAGCCTTGGCTTATCAAAGCTCTGACTGAGGCCTTAACAACATGTGTCCTCTTAGCTGGCCTCAGTCTCCCCAAATGTATATCTGGGAAACTCTGCCACGCACAAAGTGGGAAGTGAGTTACTCTCCCATTTGATAGACCAGGAGACTGAGACTCAGGGCGTTTGCCCAGGGCCACCTTGAGGGAGGGGCAGGTCAGAATTTGAACCCAGGATTATGTGTTCCAAACCTTAGGGCTGCCCCAGAACATAGCAGTTGGCATCCACCCTGGGCAGTGGGACTACCAAGGTTGTTTGAGCTGACAGGAGGCTTCACATAGGTGGGCAGGGGCTGCAGGGCTGATCTGCTTCTTCTTATCTGTAACCTCACTGCTCTGGGCTTTGGAGCCAGCCACAGCAGAGGCAAGCCCCAGGGAGGGCAGAACCAACCCCTTAGCCCTTACCAGTTTCTGCTGCTTTGGAATGGGTCTGAGAGTGGCTGGGGGCCCATCTCCCACAGGTTGGGGAGCCCCATCGGCCTGACCAGCTACTAGCAACTATACCAGGTACCCTTTGCCAAGACCTGTGCCCATGGCCTGGGCAGTGCAGGGAATAAATACACTGGTTAATGTATTCCTAGGGGACTTGCTCAAACCTCCATAGAGGCTCGGCACCTGTGGCTCAACGGGCTAAGGCGCCAGCCACGTACACCTGAGCTGGCGGGTTTGAATCCAGCCCGGGCCTGCCAAACAACAATGACGGCTGCAACCAAAAAATGGCCGGGCGTTGTGGGTGCCTGTAGTCCCAGTTACTTGGGAGGCAGAGGCAGGAATTGGAGGTTGAGCCCAGGAATTGGAGGTTTCTGTGAGCAGTGATGCAACGGCACTTTATCCAGGGTGACAGCTTGAGGCTCTGTCTCAAAAAAAAACCTCCATTGAACCAGGGGCTGGAGCAAGGCCAGGGATTTTTCCTCTAAAAGGAGGCTTGGCGAGGGGCAGAGGCTCCTGGCTGGTTCCCCATGCTACCTTCTGTGGACGTCAGCCTCACTCTCAGAGGCTGCACATGTGGGAGCCAGGCCACATGGTCCCAGGGCCTCTCCCTGAGTGTCTTCAGCTCAGGTAGGAGAGGGGCTGGCACAGCAGAATTTGAACCAGAACTGCTGCAGTCATGGGTCTGGCCCTGGCCACAGTGTGTATGGGTTCTCTGGCCCACCCAGGGCTTGGATGGGAGGAGATGCAGGGACTGGCTATGGCCAACAGCTAGGGCCCACAAAAATGGTGAAGTGCATCAGCCCCTCTTCTGAGGACCTGCAAGGAGTGCAGAGCAGTGATAGCACCTCCCTTGTCACCCCTAATCCTGCCATACCACTGACAGGCAGGGTGACCATTCTTTGCCTCAGTTCCTCATCTATAAAACAGGCAGACAGGGATGTGGAGGGGGTCGAATGGGGCACAAAGCAGGGAGTGTCAGGGCAGGGATGCTCCTCCTCCTTGGTACCTGGCTGTCTTGAAAGACTCCACCTCTCCAATGAATTCCACCAACTCATAATTAGCTACACATGCACAAAATAACATTAACAAGAAAAAGAAAGGGCAGCCCCGGGGCCCAAGTCATCCTGAGCTGGCAGGGCCCAGGGCAGCCATTAGGGCCAAGTGGTCTGGCTGGCTGAGGGGTTCTTCCTCTCAAGCTCAGCAGTCACCAGCTGACTATGGGGAGACCTGAGAATTGAGGACCCCACTTCGCTCCCACCATGTGTTAGGACCTGCCTGGGGTCTCAAGCATCCCTCATCTGACCCACCAGTGTGGGGGCATAAACAGCTCAGCTGGGCCCAGCCCCCAGATACCACAAAGACAAGGTGGGGCTGGTTTTGGAGCCTAGCCATCTTAGGCCCATGCCTGCAGTGTCCCCCACCTAGCTGGCCCAGGAAGCAGCCTCTCAAGAGGGTCTCTCAGCTCCATGTCTGGCAGGAAACCCCAGCAAGACAGCAGGAAGTGCCAGGGGGCGGCTCCCATGGCAGCTGGGATAGGGGCTGGGCTGGGCCAGGCAGGGCCTACTTTCTTCAGACTCAGCACTGGTCAGGAGTAGCCCTGAAGCTATGTTAGGGTCAGCTTTTAGAACTTGACCCAGACCCTATCAGCCTCGGGAACTGCCAAGAAAGCAGAAGTGAGGAAAAGAGGAAAATTCCCCCTGAGCAGCTAAGGTCATGCAGGGCACAACTAGGCCCCAAGGACTAGGTCTCTTGGCCTAATGTGGCCCCAGGAATCGTCACCTTTCAGTAATGTGAAAGGCAGGAGGGCAAGGCTGGCACCAGAGGGCTTTGTTCCAGCCATATCCTGGCCATCTCCCTGCAACTGGTTACCTCACTGCTTCAAGATACCCCAGGGCATGACACAATTGGGGGCCATTTCCACATTAAAATTGTTTACAATTCCTTCTGCTGCCAGCCCAAAGTGAATTGACTTAATCCCTGGGCCCTCACATGAAGGAATTTGATTGGGTGTGGGCAGAGCTTCCCAGAGAGTCATGGTAAAGGCTAAATGGCTGATGTACATGAGGTGCTTGGCTCAATAGAGCCCAGCTGGGCACCTCTGCCCAGGGGTTACACGTGCAACTCCTCCTTGAACCTCAGCCACCCTAGCTGGTGAGAAATTTTGCCCCATTTTACAAAAGAAAAAACTGAGGCTCTCCTTGAGGCCCCAGCCTGGGCAAAGTGCTGCTCTTTCTGAGCCACTGCCAAGTGTCACCACTGGGAAAGGGGTTCCATGGCAGGCAAAAAATTAGGATACCTGGGCAGGCGTGGTGGGTCATGTCTATAATCCTAGCACTCTCGGAGGATAAGGCAGGTGGATTGCTTGAGCTCAGGAGTTCTAGACCAGCCTGAGCAAAAGCAAGACCCCCATCTCTAAAAATAGGCAGGCATTGCATCGGGCACCTTTAGTCCCAGCTACTCAGGAGGCTGAGGCAAGAGGATTGCTTGAGCCCAAGAGGTTGAGGTTGTGTGATGCCATGGCCCTCTAACAAGGGTGACAAAGTGAAACCCTGTATCCAAAAAAAGAAAGAAAGAAAGAAAAATTGGGATGGCAATGCCAAGTGCTAGGATCATCTCTGAGCAGCTCATGTACATCAGCCATTTAACCTTTATCATGACTCTCTGGGAACACTGCTATCACCTCTATTTTCACAGATGAGAAACTGAAGTAGAGTGCTGACATCATATGTCCAAGAAATAGCAAAGCAGGGGCCTGAGGGTAGGAAGAGGATCAGGGTGTTGGGCAGGCCTAGGGGCCCTGAGCTAGGTAAGTAGAGTAGTCCTCAAGAGGCTACCCCTGCAGGAAGCCTCCTGTCTGTGACCAGACACTCCCCAGGAGAAATAAGCTCATCATCCTCACAGCAGCTCACAGCCCTTGTACAGGTCCCCAACCACCAGATCTGCAACTGGGTCCATCCTACCCCCCCCCCCTCCTGCCCAGCCCTGCATATGCTCAATAGTCCAGTCTCTGGGCCTTTGCTCCTCCTATTCCACCTGCCTGGATGTTCTTCATACATCTCAGAGGCCACCCCATGCCCATCCTCCACGGCCTAGTGGCCTAGCACCAATGTCTCCACCTCCACAGGAAGGTGGAGAGGGCCACCACCACCCCATGCCCATCCTCCATGGCCTAGCGGCCTAGCACCAATGTCTCCACCTCCACCCCTATCCCATCCTCTTGGGAATTCCACACTTTTGCTTTGGCTTCTCTCACCTGTCCAGGCTGGTTTGCTCTCCACAGTTCAGTGTTCAGTGGGGGAGGGTTGTATTTCCTAGTGTCTGGTCCCAGAGTCAAGACAGGGATCCCTGAACCTGGGCCTAAGATGTTCCCAGACCCCCTCAGTGGACACAGCCCATCTTGCTGCCCGCATAGGTAAACACAGATTGTGTTGAGCAGAGGGAATAGCCCTGGCGAGGTCAATGGTGTGGGACAAGCTGAATCCCTTCATTTCAAACTAGTTTTCAAACCACCTGCCCCTGTTTGTTACTTGATTTGCTTCCACCTCTCTGAAGGCCAGCGAGGATCATTTGCTCTCCCTTTTTAAGACCAGGTATAGAAGGCCCAGAGACTTGCACCTCCCCCAGGACACAGCCAGAGGTTCCTGTCCCTGCCCATTGCTCCAAAGTGCTCACACACTAGGGTAGGGCTGGGTCCCTGGGGGCTCACATACTGGTTGAATTCCGTGGTATGATGGCTCCTCTCAGTCTTTAACTTTCCTCTAAACCAGAGAAAAATATCTATGAAACCTCAGGGCTCCCACACCCTGCAGCTCCTGGGGTCCCTCCTCCCTGAACATGGCCTGTCCCCATAACATTGGCCTATCTATCAACACCTGGGCAGCGTGTCTTTGCCCTAGTCTAGTCCACACCATTGAGAAGCCTGGAAAAACCCAGCAGGCTGCTGTTCTCTGCCCCCATCCCCTGGGTCAGAAAATGAAAGAATGTCCAAAGTCAACAAGTCAGAGGGCCATGCTAGGACTTTGCAGCAAACACAAGGTACTCAATAAGTGCTGGATGAAGAAGTCTGGGGCACAGGACCCTGGCCAGGACCCTGCAGTAGCAGGGACTGTAAGTTGGAGTGGAGGGAAGGATGAGGGTGCACCAGGTCTATTGTGTGTGCGTGGGTCGGGACCACTGCCAGGGACTGTCCCACTCCCACAGCCCTCCAGGCCCAGCAGGGCAAGCTCTGAACAGGCTCACAGAGCCTGTGGGAGGACACCCTGAAAGCTGTGTGTGACGTCAAGCCAGGTGAGTGGAGCAGGGACCACAACAGGGCCCAAGTTCCCCCATCAGGGCACACATCAGATTGTGTGGGCACCGTAGGGTGATGTAACTGTCTGCCCGCTGCTGGCCTGAAGCCCAGAGGCTGTGACTCCTCTCCACTCACCCCGGGGCACAGCGCGTGGAGAAGGTGGTACCCTGTGGCTGAAGTTAGAAGGGTGGAGCAGAAGGTAGGGGGAGGCCGGGTTAGGGGGGCTCCTGGACCATGGGAGGAGTGCCATACGCCAAGCGCCAAAAGGCTGAGGCAGCAGCGCGCCCACTCACCCGCCGGGGTAGCCCGTCCCTGAAGCCACCGCTCTGGCCCCCAATGGGGTGGGAGGCAATAGGCCCTGGCTTGGCATGTCCCACCACCCCGCAGTGCGGACGCGGCGCCTATGGGGCGCCGTGCCCACAGGTGTCCAGGGAGCCGCAGGCACGGAGCCCAGAGAGGGCGGTGCTGGCCAAGGTCACACAGCGGTGGGGAGTTGTCTTACCGAGGCGTCAGGGGAAGCAGGCGAGCCCGGCCGCAGGTCGCCGTTGAGCTCGTACTCCTCGGGTCCTGAATCCATGGTGCGGCCGCCCGGGCCACCTAGTTCTGGGCCTGAGCGCGCCCGGGCCTCTGCCGCCAGGTCCCTGGCTGCGCGCCCGGCCCCGGGCCGCCCCCGGGCCCGCCTCCAGGCCCGCCCCGCTCGAACAGGCGCCCGCAGACTCCGCCTCCACTCGGGGCGGGGCGCGGGCCTTGGAGGCCAGAATCCCGGAGAGCTTCGGCCTTGGACGATCGGCCCACCGGCTTGAGACGCTCCTGAGAGGCTCCTCCGGGGAGGAAGGGTTCGGTTCCGGTTCCCGCGGTGGCTCCGGAGGACCCAGCGCTGCGCTCTGGCCCTCCATGATCGTGGACAAGGCAGTCCACCTCACCCACTCCCGCCGAGCCGACGTTGTAGCTTACACTCTTTTATTCTGTAAAGCGTGACCAAGAACTAACCCTTCCCTGGCCACTTGGCAAACTCCCTGAAGGCCAGCGGGCGTTGCCGCTGCTGCGGGTGTTTGGGGTTTTTCCCAGGCAGGGTTCGCTTCGGGGACTGCCGGTCTCTCCAGCACTGCGCCCGCTGCGCACATAGTAACCGAGTAAGTCCTGCCTCCCCTGACTCTGGGCCAACTGGCACGTGACTCCTCTCTGTCTTAGCGTGGGCTTTCCTGCTTGGGAGATGGGGGTTGTGAGAACCCCCAGCACGGACTGGTGGAGGGGCAGGAGGAAGGCACAGAGCATCAACGTGGATCGTCCGACCCTCCTTGGTGTCACCCTCTCCTTGATGTGTCTTAGCAGCCTCTGGGTCCAGGGGAGGGAGGCAGGACCTCCTTGCCCTGCGGCAGCACCCTGTGGCCAAGCTAGCTGTTGGAACCCCGAAGAGCTTGTGAATCTTCCAGTCCTTGATTCAGTGGCCCCTACTTTCCCAGGATAGCTTGGTGGGCCTCTTCCCAGTATGGGAAGCCAGGTAGGATGCAGAGGTGATTATCTTCCCCAGGAGGGCATGGTTATGCTGCAGGAGCCTGGGGTGAAGGCTGGGTCACTGTGTTCTCCCTTTCAGGGTCTGGAGTGACCCTGACCTCACTGTTGCTTTTTACCTATTCACCTTTCCCTGGAGGCACTCCAGACTCTGCATTATCTCATGTATCTGCTGGTGCCTTCACTAAAGCCCCTGAAGTAGTGAGCAGATTTAGAATTGTTTGATCCTCCCAACCTTCCTGGGGAGGCCAGTTTGCTGAGATTCTGCATCCCAGAACTGTTACTCAATAGCTATGTTGTGGCTTAACCTCTGTGCATCTGCTTTTCTGGCTGTTAGCATTAGGCTGGAGTCACATGGAGTCAAGGCCATGTGAACATGATCTTTTTTTCCCTCTCATAAAGAAACAAGAGCAGTGAGGTTAGGCAGTGGTGTCCAAGCTCCTTAAGGCAGCCCTAGTCCCAGCCTAGCCTGGAGCTAGAGGTTTATTCCTTTATTCTGCCATCGTGGAGCAACTACTGTATGCCAGGCCCTGTTCCAGGTGCCGGGGGCTGGAACAGGCAATGGGAATCTGCCTTTGGGGAGCCAGTGGGGACCAACAGTGGAGCAGAGGCGTAGAGCCTTGGTGTATCACTTCTTGTCTTACTATCAGCCCTGGAAAATGGGCATTCTGCCCTCAGCTAAGGGGAGGAAACTGAGGCACAGCTGGGGAAAGCCCAGCCAGGAGTGCTCAGCCCAGGAGGCCATGCTCAGAACTCCTGAGGAGGTTGTGCTGTCCCCTGCCTCACTGGCCATTCCTTCTAGTGGGATCTTCCCAGCCAGCGGGCTGGCCAGGTAGCCAGCCAATAGGTATTGGAACTCAGTGCCTGCCTCACTGTGAGGACCTCATGCTCTTCATCTTCCTATCCTGTGCCTCCCTCTTGCTGGGGGACAAGGTAAGGGTTTGTGTTTGTTTTCTTGAGACTGGGTCTCCCTCTTTTGCCTCAGGCTAGAGTGCATAGCATCAGCCTAGCTCTCAGCAACCTCAAACTCCTGGGTTCAAGCAATCCTCCTACTCCAGCCTCCCAAGTAGCTAGGACTGCAGATGTCTGCCATAATATCCCACTAATTTTTTCTGTTTAGTAGAGATGGCCTCATTTTTGCTCAGGTTGGTCTCAAACGTCTGAGCTCAAGTGATCCTCCTGCCTTGGCCTCCCAGAGGGCTAGGATTACAGGTCTGAGCCATAGTCTATGTCTGGCTACTGGGTGGCCTCTTCCCAGGCCAGTTCAGAGCACTGATAGCATAGAAAATAAAAGTCACCCTGAGGATTCTTCAGAAAAGGGGATCTTCCATTTCTAGACCCTGTTCCTGACCCATGAACACATCCATACCACCTGTGGCAGGGGCAAGCTGTGGGCAGCAGGGTGCCCACAGCCCTGGCCAGATTTCAAGTCTCCACACACCTTCTGAATGAGTAGAGCTGGTTGCTTGGCCTCTGTTTCTCCATTTGCTCATTCTTTAGTACTTTGGCCATCTGGGGGGTGGGGGCTGGGGTCAAGGTCATGTAGAGAACCCCTTGGGAGGCCAGGTAACCTCATCTGACCACAGACCAGGTCCCACAGTCCCCAGCTAAGATCATCAGGCCTCCCTTGGGCTGACTGCCCACCAGGACAGGAGGTAGGAAATGTGTGGGCATAAGCAGGGCAGCCGGCACTGCTAAAGGCAGCTCTTCCCAAAGGGCTCCTCTCATGAAGGAGGAGCTGTTGACCCACTTCATAGCTGAGAAACTGAAGCTCAGGTTGCCTCAGCTCTGCCTCAGAGGATATCCCCAGGGCCAGATCTGGGCGTGTTGTGGTGGTAGTTACTATTATTCTCACATAACCCAGGTCACTACTGGCTCTTGCAATTATTCACAAGCTCCTGGAAATCCAGATTTTTACTTGGCATCAGCCACACAAAACAACCCTTGCCCCTCCCTGTATGGGACAAACTCCCATCCTGGGGGGCAAGCACTAGCTCATGAGGCCCCTCCTGGAAGGAAGCAGGGAAGGGATACCACAGAGAAAGCACTTTACAACCAGAAAGAGCCCTGAGAGCTGCAGGGGAGCCCAGGGACCCAAGGAGGATTAAGGAGGGGAGGTAGGGACTGAGGTTGATAGGATGAGAAGGTTTGGTGAGTGACAGGCCCCATCCTGTCATGTTTTCTTCTTTGGGCGTGGCAGCTTCGCATTGTGAGGCTTATTAGTCCCACCTTCTGAGAGGAAGCCACGAAGTTTGTAGCATAAAATTGAGAATCTCCTTTCCAGCCTCAGTGTCCTCAGCTGTGAATGGGGGTTGTGTTGCACTCTTCTTAGGGCTACTAGGAAGAGATCGGGTATCAAGGCTTAGGCTGAGCAGGGCCACGTCTTCCTGCTGCCCTTGTCTTCAGGCAAGGGATTTCCCAGGTCTGCTGTGTCATCCTCATTTGCCTGGGAAACATCTGTTTTCCCTGCTGTGCTCAGGGCTGTTGACCAGACTGTTCTTTGTTGGAGCTGATCCAAGACAGTCTTAAAGGGACAGTGCCCACTCTGTCCCCCCCCACCATCTACCTGCTTTCCAGTTTTCCTGGAGACATTGAGCACATGAGCCTTCCCAGGCCAGTTCAGAGCACTAACCCTGAGCTGAGGGAGTTGTCCTCAGGAGAGGCACAGAGGGTGGAAGGGAGGGATGGACTGGCAGGGGTGAAACTGAGCTCTGTCGACTGTGCTCTGGGAGAGACATCATGTGTTTCATGCACACACACACTGTGTCTGTTTGCATGAGGGCACCAGGCCTAACAGCTGGTGTCTCAGGCTGCTTGGTACCCAGGAAGGTTCAGAGAGTCCCTCTCCCCTTCATAGAACTCTAGTTAATTCTTCTGGGGCTAGTGTATGTCAGGTTCAAATTTGCCACATCTGATGAACTGTGTGGCTTAGGACACAGCTGTAGAATTGGGATGCAAGTTGGCATGTAAGAGCCACAGAGGTCTCATCTGAGCCCACTCCTCATGGCCTATTCCTCATCTCCAGTGAGTGGCTCCATCTTACTGACCAAGAATGGGGTCCAAGTGGGGCAGAGGACTGGCAAGTCACTTGTCACCTGGAGCAGGCCCTGAGGATGTAAACTGAAGGCATGGATCTTTCTGCCTTATCCACGCGGGAGCCAGGAGCGGGGACCAAGGTCCTGACCTGAGCACCTCCACTACTGTGGGAAGCACACATGTGTCACTCAGATCTGGGAGAACATGCACTGAAAGCAACAAGCTGTTAAACATCAGCAGGTGAAACAGACCTATTTTCATGAACAAGGAGCCTTTGAAAGCTGCTGGTGCCTGGTCTCCATCTCTGAGGGTCTTAGAGGCAGGGATGCAATTGCCATTTCACAGAGGGAGAAAGCAATACAACCCAGCTGCAAAAGCCAGGTGGCTCTAAATGGCATCTAGTCATCCTGCCCATACATGCCTGCACCAGGGAGAATGTGAGGAGGAGTGAGGAGGAGGGGGCTGGCAGTTGACCTGGGGCAATGGGAACTCACTGTAAGCCAGTGGTACTGCCACCTTCAGGGGCCCTTACCTGGCATCAGGATGGGCCCAGGATTTTGCATTTCTTTCTTTCTTTTTTTGAGACAGAGTCTCACTTTGTCACCCTCATTAGAGTGCTGTAGCATCACAGCTCACAGCAACCTCAAATTCTTGGGCTCAAGTGATTCTCTTGCCTCAGCCTCCCAAGTAGCTGGGACTACAGGCACCACCAGCTATTTTTAGAGATGGGGTCTTACTCTGGCTCAGGCTGGTCTCAAACTCCTGAGTTCAGGCAATCCACCCACCTTGGCCTCCCAGAGTGCTAAGATTCCAGGCGTGAGCTACCATGCCTCACTTAGGATTTTGCATTTCTACTAGATATCTCCAGGGGCTATAATTCCCCTCAGGTCAGTTCACAGAGCCATAAAGTAGGGAGGCAGGGCAGATGGAGTGAACACCCTATTTCTAGGATGATGGGGGAAGGAAAACCAGACCTATAAGGAGGTGCTATGCCATCATCCCCATGCTAAAAACAGGACAGCAGAGGCTCTAAGAGCTGGGGGAACTTGCCTAGGTCAGCAGGTAGGGAGTGGACAGCACAGGGGGTCAGGATGATAATGGGCCAGGTGTGGGCGGTGCCTGTGGCTCATTGAATAGGGCGCTGGCCCCATATACTGAAGGTGGCTGGTTCAAACCCAGCCTCTGCTGAACTGCAAAACAGAAAAATAGCTGGGTGTTGTGGCGGGCACCTGTAGTCCCAGCTACTCGGGAGGCTGAGGCAAGAGAATCGCCTAAGCCCAGGAGTTGGAGGTTGCTATGAGCTGTGTGACGCCACGGTACTCTACCGAGGGCGATAAAGTGAAACTCTGTCTCTAAAAAAAAAAAAAAAAAAGATAATGGGCCAGGTGATGTGAGGCTAGCACTGTGCAAACATGTGATCATCTTACACTGTCTCCTCCAAGCTGCATGGTGAGGCATGGATGGTTTTAGAAGGCCACTGAACACTGAAACCACAAGGAAGTGGCTAAGTGAATTACCATCTGCATTATGGAATATTTAGGCAGCTGCAAGCAAGAATAGGCCAGCTGTGGATAGAGACAGGGAGCAGAAAGCCATCCCCAGCTTCCTCTGTCAACCCTCTGGTCTGTCCCTGCCCCTTTGTACATCCATCTCTCCAAAAGGGGCTCCTGAGGGCCAGGCTGGGCAGATGCCACTTTGCAGTTACTGGAATCTATGTCCAACAAAACCCTTGTCCCCAGCCAATAGAGTAAAGTGGCTGGGAAAGTAGTTCTTCCTTTCTTCATCAGTCACAGACTGCTGACGTCCAGCGCCACCAATGACTTCCCAGAATCAGAGTTGTATTTGCCAATCTTCCTTACAGCCAGCTATACCCTTGTAATTCTGGCAATGAAAGGGGTGTGTGTCCCATCAGGGAAGGAACCTGCCATTCTTCATTAATGGTTCCAACCTGTCAAGTGAAAAATGGATATAATGGCTGTAGCTCTAACAGCCATATTGTATCATGAGGATACCTTGGGCATGGGAGCCTCAAACAGCAAAGCCAAAGAAAAAGTGCTGGGCACAGTTGCTCAAGCCCATAATCCTAGCACTCTGGGAGGCCAAGGCAGGCGGATTGCCTGAGCACACAGGTTCCAGACCAACCTGAGCAAGTGCAAGACCCCATCTCTAAAAAATAGTCAGGCATTGTGGCGGGCACCTGTAGTCCCAGCTACTTGGGAGACTGAGACAAGAAAATCGCAAAAGCCCATGAGTTTGAGGTTGCAATATGCTATGATGACACAGCACTCTTTTGAGGGCAACAAAGTGAGACTGTCTCAAAAAACAAACAAACAAACAAAAAAACCGCCAAAGATGGGAGAAAACTGCATCCACAAGGTTGGGAACACAGCCCTTCCCTGGGGTGCCCACCTCCAGACTTCTTCAGTGTAAGAAAAAGATCTTGTTTGGATGCTGTTGTAATTTTTTTTCTGGTATAGCTGATTTCAATCCTATTTTGAGTGAGTTATATTATTATGTCACTGGCTGGCTTACATCCCTCTGAAGGCTTCCCATGAGAATCCTTACTCCTGGAGCCTGCAGGAGCCGTGCTCCTGCTCCCCTGACATGCCCCCTTCACTCTAGGCCTGTCCTTTTGTTCCATTGACTCCTTTCTACCTCAGACTCTTTGTCCTCCTTCTCTTGAATATTCTGCTCCAGTTCTCTACATGGCTGGCTCCTTTTCCTGTCACCCGAGTGCACCTGGATCGGTGCCTAAAAGCCCATGTGTTTGTGTTTGTCTGACCCTGCCCCCTGCCACCACTATCATATTGGTGATAGTCAATCCAGAAGGAAGGAAAATCTACCTCAAACCCCTCAGGTGCTGCTGACACTATGCCCACCACATAGATGGATGCTTGAGGTATGGCCTGGCCATGTCCCCTTTGTCCAGCCTTTAGGTACTATTCTCTGGTGTCCCTAGGTTCAGCCTGCTCAGCCCAGCCCTTGCCCAACAAACCACTAATGACAGGGGCTGCCCAGGCCTCTTATTCTTGGTCCTGACATTGACCGCTGACTCAGCCCACGAAGCCACTGGGCCAGAGAGTGTAGGAGTGAGGACGGGTATCTGGCAGGTCAAGTGGTTTGTGGTTTGGCCAGGGGACATCAACAGGCCATTTAGGTCTAGTCTAGGTACCTCCCCCTTCTTCTCCCAAAACTCGAAGTTGAGGTTGGCCTTATTTGCTGGATCTGCTGAACTTGACCTGTCCAGGGATTGGGCTGGGCTAGGGCCCAACGCTGGGGCTACAACGAAGCAACATCTCTTCCATAGTGAACTGGGTCTCAAAGCTTAGTGCCTGGCCCAGAGCTCAGTGCACAGTCACTGATTGACCAATATGCGCTGTGTCGGATGGCGATGACACCCTCACACCTGGCCAACAGGACCCATCTCGGGTACCTGGGGCCAGAGCCCTCCTTCTTCTCCAAGTTGCAGGCACCTCCTCCTGGAAGCCCCTGGTTCCCCTGAGGGGGTGTCCTTTGCACACACATACCTCCCCACCAGGTCCACAAGTCTCCTCCTTCCATCATTAGCCCCCTTCCCTGGATACCCCCACCCCTACCTTCTGAGACTCAGGAGGCTAAAGGGGAGCTGTGTACTTTCCACTCACCAGGAGCATCCAGAGCTAGAGTTATGGCTGTTTCCCCTAAGAGTATGAGGAAGTGGAGACACCACGACCGAGAGGCCAAGTATGGAAATAGCAATCGTTGCTAATGACACCAGGGCCAGGCTTGGGGTGCATTATCTCACTAAGGGGCTGTGGTGCTCTTTTAAAGGGGGTGAAACTGAGGCTCTGATAGCTGACATTTGGGCCCAGGTCACCTAAGTCTAACCTGTGCACTCTCTGCCTACCACAGACGGGTGCCAGAAGCTACTGCATGGCCATGGTGAAGCCTTTTCCTATCTTCCCCAGGGAATCACAGCCCACCTCAGACCCAAGGCCGACCCCTGGCTTCCTTAGTTGGGGGTGGGGGGATCTCTGGGAATGTCCACAGGCAATAGGAACTTCAGGTCCAAGCCACAGATTCCTCCTTCCCTCTCTGTCCCTGTGCTTTGGCAGGGAGGGGACAGCAGTCAGCCTGTGCCTTTAACCGTAAGCCCAACACAACACCATAGTCTACGGTCAGGAGTTTTTCTCTGCCCTGCTTCTGGGCAGAATAGCAGTTTTCAAACTTGGATTCACATTAGAACCCCTGGTGGGTAGAGCTTACTGACCCCTAGTCCCAGGGACGCTGGTGCTGCTGGTCCGGGGACCCAACTCTGAGGTGAGCAATGGGTCAGGTTGTACATCAGGCCAGAGCACGGGCAGGGGAGGACCCACTGCTGAGCAGCTGCCATGGGCAGGCCCAGGGTCCAATGCCTCACACAGATCCTCTGCTGTAAAATGTGGTCTATTAGAAACAAATATACAGCAAAAGCACCATTTTTGTTTTTTTATTTACATACATGGGGAAAGGCCTAAAAAGGATCCTGTTCTAAGCCCCATAGTTGGCCAACATGTTTTTATGCTGGTTGGGGTTATTGTGAACAGGCTGGTGATGTCCTCACAGGGTCAAGTCTGGGTGGTGAGTACATTTAGTCCAGGAGGTAAACAAGTGTCTCTTTTGTCATGGTCTAGGTTATAATAACCTTGAAAAGCCATAATCCCGGATGACTTTATTTGCTAAGAGTACAACTGCAGATGTCCAGGACAGGGAGCAAATGGGCTTAACTTTAACTATGCCCTTTGCCCTCTGCCCTCCACCCCCCCTGCTAACTGTCTGCTTTGAAGACTAGCCTGTACTTCCCAATCTGAAAGCGTCAGCCTCCACAGCTGCTTCTCCTCCTAAGCTGTCCAATAACCTCTGGTTTCTTTCCTTCTTTTGAACCAAGGCTGATAGGAAAGATTTGGAAATTGAGATATTCTAGTCTCAGTAAGTAGATGGGAAGGTCTGGGGTATAAAGAGGCCTTCCCAGAAAAGGGTCCGTGGGACCCTTCCTTGTCCCCATCAGAGCGGGTCAGGTGTGCCCTTGTGGCCAGGCATAGGGTGGGGCTGACTAACCACAGAGGCTCATCCTGTGTCCCTGCTGCTCAGGCAGTTCAGGGTCTGGAGGATTCCAAGAGATAGAGCAGTCAGAGCACTTGGATCCCAGCCCCATATTAGAAACAGGTTTGACTAAGACCCGGGCCTCTGTTTGTGACTGGCCGGCCTCTCTGTGGAGCAACTGCCTGTTCGCCCTATGGATGTTGCCTGTGTTGTGAAGAACCCACAGCCTCTGGGGCAGTTCCCCAAATGCCATGTTTCCTGTCTTGGGCTCTGATGGCATCTTGGCTGGCAGGGGGCCAGGCCCCAGCAGGCCGGGCAGACACCAGGGTAGTGTTGGGTCTGATTGAGGGCATTTCACGAGTTGATGAAAACCCTTCCAGCACAAAGGGGCATTTATCAGGAGGGGATGGCGTGTCTCATTCTAAATGCAGTTAGGACAGAAATAACCTTTCACAGGGCGCCAGCAGGGCTGGGCTTGCCTGCTCTGGAGGGTGTCAATTTTCCAACTACTTCTCCAAGCTGTGCAACTTATTCATATTTACTACCAAGTTACTCAACCTGTCCTGAGCAGGGGATTGCCTGGTAACTCTCCTGTTAAAATGTTTAGAGAGGGGTGGGGAGAAAAGAGAAGTTGATGGAGGAAGGAAGAGAGACAGAGAGAAACAGAAACAGAGGGAGGGATAGGGGAAACAAGAAAGAGAGGAGGGAGAGGAATGGAAACATAGTTAAGTCTCCACTGGGATGCCCTGCCGCAGTGGTTCCTCTTGGTATGAATGACTTGAATTTATGTCTCACCTGACATCCAAGAGTCTCCACAATATGGCTTCACCTTCCTCCTCTCAGAAGGGTGAGAACAGACAGCCTCACACTCCGGAAAGAAAGTGACTTACATGTCCCCCCAGATGCCTATCTTTCCCAGCATGTACAGCCTTGATTGTGTTATTTCATCTGTTTATAATGTACCTCAAAATACGTAGATTAAAAAAGAATTCACTACCAATTGTCACCTACCAATAACGTTTCTAATTTTAATGTGTTAAAACCAATGCTGGTAATGTTTTGAAGAGGTTAAAAAGTAGTCCAGTTACTAGTAGAGATCAAAAATTCAAAGGTTCAACGAATACAGTATTTATTTTTCTCTCACATGAAATAAGCCTGGAGATAGGCAATCTAAGGCTGGTGTGGTGTCTCTGTCATGTTAGTGGGAATCTCTCTTCTCTGCTCTTCATGGTATAAAACTTCCATCTTCAGAGTAACCTCATGACCCAAGATGATTACTGGCGATCCAACCATCACAGCAAAAAGCAGGCATAGGGGGCAATAGAAGGTGCATTTCCAGTCACCTGGAAATTAGGGGAAATTCAGCTTACATTTCATTGCTACCCTTAGCTACAGGGTAGGTTGGGTATATCCCCTTCGAAAAAAATCAGGGCTTATCTCATTCCTGTGGGGCATGGGATGAACAGCCTATAATATCCGCCTTGTAAATGCAGCTGGTGGAGAGGTGCAGTGGCTGATTCCTCTGGAAGACAAATTTTAAAATACATACCAAGAGGAATTAGATATTCATTTCCTCTCATATAGACTCAAGTCTGTGACATTCTGTTTGCAAAACAACTCAAAGAACAGGGGTCTGGGGAAAGCACATGAATAAATGTATCTATTGTCCCATATTCATTAAGTATGACAATTCAGAAATAGCACGTTTCCAACAATGCAAAAAACACAACCACGCAATGTACCAACAGAGTGGAAGAGTGCTTACAAAGTAAATTTAGAGCAAAAATGAGATAACCAAGTATGCATCCTGTAATTATCATTAGATTGCCATACATCTGGCTGAAGATGAGAACAGAGAGACATTAGATTTATAAGCAAGGTTTTCTTTTTAAATTTTTTTTTATTGTAAAAGCATATTCATTGTAGAAAATTCTTACCCATGGAGGTAAGAAAAAAAGAAGAAAATAATTGCATTGCCCGGAAATAACAACTATTCATATTTTGATATTGTATCATCGGTAATCACCACCAGGAACCTTAGGAACACCCAAGGGTAACTATTTATATCTTCCTCTTGCATCTGTACATTGGTTGGCGTTTGACTGATCAAGCTGCAGGTTCACTCTATGTGTGTCTCTCACTATCCTGAAACTGCCTGGCTCTTGGGGCATAGTCCCCCCCTTATCAGGAGTCAGAAGCTCCCAAAAAGGAAAGCACTGTATGTAAGTCTTCTGAAGATGTTGACTCAGAATGTGCCATAGATACTGCTGCCCACTTTCCATTGACCAAAGCAAGATCGACGTGATGGGAAAGTGTCCTTCATCCAAGTGGAAGGAGAAGGGTGTGCACACTTGCAGATGTGTAGCCAAGTGATCCCAAATATGTATCTGTTCACAATTTTCCTATGCTTTTATATAAAGACACTCTGTTTTTTCTTCTTTTTAAAATCATAACTGTGTACATTGATGCATTTATGGGATACAGTGTACTGATTTGATATTCAATGTGAAATGCTTAGATCAAACTGATTAACATGTCCATCACCCTGCTTACTTATTTGTTATGATAAGACAATTATACTCTTTTCTTAATAGTTTTGGAATGTATCATTGCATTATGCACATTAGGTGAGGTTCCACCAAATACCCTCCCTCCTCCTGGCCTCCCTTCTCACCTCCCCTCTTTCTCCTCTTCCCTCCTACTTTCTGGACTATGGTTATGTTTTATGAATTCATATGAATGTGTAGGTGATTATATATTGATTTCATAGTAGGGTTGAGTACATTGGATACTCCCCCCCCATTGTTTAGATACTTTACTAAGAAGAATATGTTCCAGCTCCATCCAGGTAAATAGAAAAGATGTGAAGTCTCCATCTTGTTTATGGCTACATAGTATTCCATTGTGTACATATAGCACGTTTTATTAAAGACATTCTCTTTACCAATCAGAATCATTCTAAATGTTATTTTGTCACTTAATTATGTGTATGACTACATCTTTTGATGACTAATTCAATAAGGTTTATTTCTCACTCATGCACACTTTTGTGGGTAGGGGGGCTCTCCTGCTTGTCATTCAAGTCCCAGGGACCCAGGGAATTTTAAGCTAGTAACAGGGCCTCTCATCATATTTAGGTGGTGAGAATTAGTAATATCATCACCCCCAACCATGTGGGACAGGAAATGTACAGTTATGTGCCCAAGAAGATAACCAAATACACTTTTAACTTTAGTTCCTGCTACAGTGCACCAAAATAAATAAAAAGGCTACTACTACATATTTAAATAATAAAACCCTCAGAACTACAGAAATGTATATTAATCTATGATTCACAAGTTTTCGCTTTCTATAGAATAAACAAAACCCTTTTAAACCTAAGAATATCCAAACTTCCACAAATTCTCCAAGATAAGCACCTGGATACACAGCAATATACATGTTATGTATGTTATCTTGACCAATATATATGTTATCTCGACTTTTCCAGATAACAGATTTGCAATATGTGTCAGGGGCCTTTAAAAGATTTATATTCCCTGATTCAAATAATTTCACTTCTGGGAATCTATTCTAAGGAGATATTCTTCAGTAAGATAAAAGCTTTATGCATAATTCATCATAGCATTATATGAAGTAATGAAAAATTTCAGGCAACGTAAATGTATGCCAGAGAAAGGATAAATTACGGCACCTTCATATTCACATACAGAATATGTGCTAGCATTGCAAGATACAGTGGAGCATATCAAAGCTGATGCTGCGGTGTTAGTGGAAAAGACTGCAGAATTAAATAATTGCAATCATGTAAACATATTTACGTAGAGAAGCACCGAAATGTTAACAGTGGTCTTCTCTGGGTGGCAGGACGAGGTCTGCCTCCTTTGCGCCTTTGTGTACTTTCCCAGCTTTCCCCAGGGGGCACTTGGCATATTTGTAATCCTATTGGTTTTTCCCCATCCGTCTATTTGTTAAATAACAAAAATGCCCTTTTTAGAGGACTTGTCTCTAACACATACAGTGTTGTGTGTGTACTTCCGACACTACTTTATGAACAGACGAACAAAGAAAAAAGAAACAGCTCGGAAGTGAAGCATGGTATTTTTATTGATTTCTAATCAAAGGCTGTGCCGCATTCCTTTCCCGACCCATTCTCCGGAGAGATCTCCCAGCATTCCCATCTACTGGAGCTGAAGGAGCTGGGGGTGTGTGACCACCACAGGAACCAGCGCCCCGTCCACTGCCTGCCCTTCTCCGTGATTGGCTCAAGTGTGGACTCGCGGCCCAATCCCTGCAAAGATGCCTGCAGGAGTTCTTGGGCATGGGTCTTCCAGGACTGGCCCTTGCGTGAGGAGCAAGTAAGCAGGTGGGAACAGAGGTCTAGACCAGTGAAATAGAG
The DNA here is from genome assembly GCA_963573935.1 of Arctocebus calabarensis. Lineage (NCBI taxonomy): Eukaryota > Metazoa > Chordata > Mammalia > Primates > Lorisidae > Arctocebus > Arctocebus calabarensis. The sequence goes on along the minus strand of CAUYON010094254.1, from coordinate 46,106 downwards.
ACCCGGGTATCTTGGGGGGCGGTGGGCAGGCTGAGGCATCCAGACTCACCTCAGGGTGTCTTGGTCAGCACGTGGCCTGTGCCTCTGCCACGACCCCATTGTCTGTGGGACCCCAGCTGCTACTCACTTGCCCACTCTGGGCCTTCTAACCAGTTCAAACCTGAAACCCTGCGCTGATTTGCTGACAGCCCCGGTCTCCCCATACAGACCCGGAAGGACAGGCAGGTGCCCTCCTGGCACCCACGTGCTCACGTTGCTCTCCCCACTAGGGCCTGCTGCTGAGGGTCCCCATGTTGCCCACTGTGCCCCCATGAGGCCCAAGGCACCCCATGATGCCACCAGCCACTGGGCTCGCTGTCCGAATGCCCACCCCTGAGGGAAGGGCCTTGCACCCCACCCAGAAGAGCAGGAGGAATGAGGGCTGGAGAGGCTCCTGGGATCAAAAGACCAGGATAGGAACTGGGAGCCCCAGGGACCGTCTCCCACCCTCTGGCAGTAGGACCTAGGGCATGTGGTCTCACTACTATGAACTTCTTGAGACAGAAAGCTGCTTATGGCTCTGCCTCTGCCAGGTCCCTGAGGGCAAAGCAGCACCAACTCGAAGCCTAGGTGAAGGGTCCTCCTGGAGTGGGTGTGACTAGCCTGTGTTTGATCCTCAGAGCAAACTTAGGTAGTTAGGTGCTACTGTTACCCGCTTTATAGGCAAGAAAGCTGAGGCCCAGGTGGGCTAGTAAATGGAACGGGAGTACCTAAGAGCCCAGCATCTCCACCTTAATCATCTCAAATAGGGACTGTCGTCATGGTTGTGAAGTAGTGGAACCAGTCTGGGTGTGTGGTCCCCTAGCTCCATGCTACACACAGGTCAGGGACAGGATGGAGCTCAGGTCCTGGGGACGGTAACAGGGGTCACCATCAGAGTTCAAACAGGGTGAACCTGGGTGGTCAGTGGCTGTGCCTGGGGTTCCAGCTGGTCCCTACCAGAGACAAGGTGACTTGGTGACTGAGGGATGAGGCAGGGAAGCTTCCAGTCGGTGGAGGCCATTGAAGCCAGGGACCTTAGCACTTAGAGTTGCCAGAGCTGAGTGTAAGGAAAGGTAGGTGACAAAGAACAAGGCCAAGTCCAGGCAGTGGACCTGTGGTGGTGCCTGAAATGTTCTTCAAGGCGCTTGTTCTTCAAGGCCTTTGTTCAGGGCCTGAGGGGAAACCAGGGAGGGTTCTGAGGAGAGAGAGAGAAAGAGAGAGACACCATGGTGAGGTCTGGCCTGCTGTGGGTGCTGCCTCTTGTCAACCATCAATGCAGTCAGCATTGCTGCTAAAGTGAATAACGGAGACGAGCTGGCCCAGTCACAGGGCAGTGGGTAAAACCTCACCCGTGCTTGTTCATATAGTATTTTCATTTTATGGATCGGGGAGGGGGGGTCTTTTCCTCCCAGAACCCATGCTCCCAACCCATCACAGCATGGTGCGGGCTCATTATTACTGGTTCACCCACTGTCTTGAATTCACTATTGGGTTGTTGAGAAAAAGGAAAAGGTAAAAAAGAATAGAATTTTTGTAAACCTTCACAGAGAATGACAAAAACAAGAGATAGTGTGGTGAGACTGAAAGTGGGGCAGAGAGCAGAAGGAAGGGAGAAAAAGGAAGGAAGGAGAGTTGGGGGAAGTTGAAACTCCCCCTAGATACCCCCGCCCCCCTGCATGCGGCTTAGTCTGGCTGCCCCGTGAAGCTGCTGCCACCTCCTTGCTGATTTTTCTTGGGCTGTGAGATCCCATTAGTAAGCAGAGCCTCCCAGGGCCAGTTCACCTTCCTCTCTAGGGATTGGCTCAGGCCTCTCTGGCATGACAGACTCCAGCTGGGGGTCTTGTAACTGGATCTGCCCCAAAGGCTTGTAACTTGACCAGGATCTGCCCCAAAGGCTATTGGACAGGAGTATTCTGCTCCCTCAATGGGGTGGCAGTTTTGCTTTCACACAGGGCACACTGTCACTACAGGCCAGCAATATCACCCAACTCTGAGGGTGGAGGTGGAAGTGGGAAATGAACGCCCTTGAGGTGAGGCACCAGCCTCGGGAGGTCTTGTGGTGAGGCTCCAGTGGGTTCTGACAGTTGCCCTCACTCCCTTGGACCCACTGCTGTCCCCAAGGTGTGGTGAAGAACAGGGAGCCACTATTGTCACTAGGGTCTGCCTACAGTGTCCACCCTTGTCCTGGATGTCCAAAAGACACTGGGACTGGGGATTTCAGAAGCTCTTTTCTCTGTTAAAAATTCTAGCTATATCAGAAAATAGGAGCATTTATTTCTCTGCTTTTTCCCTTATGGTTTCTATAAATTTGCTTTACGAATACATGCCAATTAGAGTGGACTCCAGTGATCATTTTTCTTTCACACTGGCTCACGTACCAGCACAGATGAGGATGAGGGAGGCACTTAATCCTTCCTAAGATAGTTCCAGGAGCCACACAAAGCCTCTGGTCATGGAAATGTGGAGGGAGTGAAACACTCACCCTTCACCTCCAGGTTGGGGCCTGAGGAAAAACCATTAAGGCAGCAGGAGAGAAAATTTTTAAAGCAGCATCACAACTTATGCCATCAAATGTATTCTTCCCTCTAGTGTCCAGCCTTACATTGAGAAATGGTGGCCAGAGAACTCATCATTGGGGGTAGTTGCAAGAGTTGGTTTATGAGCTAAACATGTCCACACATTAGGACTGGATGGGGCTTTGTGTAATAGATTCTCCCTCCTTCTCATCACCAGATCAGACCTGGGAAGCTGCTGTCTTGTTCAGTTGTTGTGTGGGCCATATCTCTCAGATGCTGTTGACATTCTTTTCAGGGTTACTGCCTCATAATCACAATACAGCTGCTTGAGTTCCAGATATCACATTTGTATGCAGTCCAGGGACAAACAGGGAGAAGCCCAAGAGCCATATTCCCCCTTTTCTCCTAAAAGCAAATTTCCCAGCAGACTGCTCTCTAGGTCTCAGGTCACCCCTAGTTGCAAGAAAGGCTGGGAAAAAATGGAACCAAATTGGCCCAGTCTTGACCTGACACCAGGGCTGAATATACTGTCCCATGAGACAGTCTATTGTCTCAGCCTCCCTTCTTTCCTTCTTGATTTTAGTAGCTGAAATCCCAAATTTTATCTGTGTCCATGGTTGCCCCAAATAGAGGCTACATTCTCCTGTCTCCTTTACAATTAGGCAAGCCCATGTGACTAAGTTCTGTCCAATAAGATGTAAGCAAAAATGATGTGCACAACTTTGGGGTCAAGCTCTTACAAAGAAAGTGTGTTCTCTTCACTTCCTCTTCCCTGTTCCTATTGGATGGCCACCAGAAACAATGGCAGGGACAGCGCCCATAGCTCAGTGGGTAGAGTACCAGCCACATACACCAAGGCTGGTGGGTTTGAACCCAACCCCGACAGGCTAAACAATAATGACAACTGCAACAAAAAATAGCCAGGTGTTGTGGTGGGTGCCTGTAGTCCCAGCTACTTGGGAGGCTGAGGCAAGAGAATAACTTAAACCCAAGAGTTTGAGGTTGCTGTGAGCTGTGATACTATGGCACTCTACCCAGGGCAACAGCTTGAGGCTCTGCCTCAGAAAAAAAGAAAGAAAGAAAGAAAGGAACAATGGCAGGAATGGAGGCAGCCAATTTGCATGATAAGATGGAAGCTGTGTGTTGAGGCAGAGCAACAATGTGGAAGGAAGCTAGGCTCTGATGACTTTTTGGAGGCCAACCACTATACTAGCTCAGGTATCTTTATGTGAGAAGGAAATGATGTCTCTGTTGTTTAAGTCCTGTTACTTTGTGATCTTTGATAGAGCCTTCAAATAATATTCTAATCTACCATCTCACCACAATTGGCAAGAAAGAAGGCAGATGTTGTTGGGAGGGGGTTACTGATGCAGAAAGATTACTCCCTTGGCTTTCTGCTCAGTCAGCGTGTGAAATACCATCCCTTAGCTTGATCCACTTCATCGTCCATCTGATGTGACTGCTTCTCTCCAGACAAAACATTCAAAGTCTTGGTAGGGTATATGGCATATCTTATGGGTGTGGGACACAACTACAAGAGGGACTCTATCTAACAAATTCAAATATTGTGACCTGGTTGTTTGTAGACTCAAAATAACCTGAATTAAAAAAAAAAAAAACATTCAAAATCTCCCTGAAAGAATGAGAGCCTGTGTAGTGTAGCATCTAGTGTGAGGTGGGGGAATGGAAGTAAGTGAAGCATGCTATAGACATTAATGTTGAATTATAACTCCCACAACAAGAAGGCACCAGTCTGGGAGGTCTGGACGGATGCATTTTGATGATTGTATATATGGACCCTCACCAATATTAAGACTTGCAGCATTGGGTCTCCAGAGAGTCCTCCCCTTTACCCCATTCCAGCCAACCTTTTCTCCCTCCACCAGAGGCTACCACTATTCTAAGTTTTTCCATCATAGATTTATTTTGACTTTTCTAGAATCACAATGAAATGGAATCATTGATTATGTGTCTGCCTTCTTCCACTCACAAATTTTTTGAGCTCCTTCCATATTATTTCAGCAGTGCTGAAGTTCTTTGCATTGCAAAAGGGTATTCTATTGCCTGGGAGTGCCCCAGAGAGTTTATCTGTTAGCATGGGGATGGACATTTGGGTTGGTCCTATTTTGGGCTGTTATAGTCCTTAAAGAACTTGTATGTAAGTTCTTGTGTAAATATATATTTTTATTTCTCCTGGGTAAAAGGAGAGGAATTTCTGGATTATATAATAAGTGTGTATTTAGTTTTGTATAAAAGTACCAGACCATTTTCCAAAGTGGTTGTACTGATTTATACTAGAAATGCACAAGAGTTCCAATTGCTCCACGTCCTCTCTAACAGTTGGTATTTTCCATCTTTTTAAATGTTAGCCATTCTAATGGGTTTGAAGTAGTATTTCATAGAGGGTCTGAAGTAGTATTTCATGTATGTATATATTTATTTTTGAGATAGAGTCTCACTTTGTCACCCTCAGGAAAGTGCCATAGCATCATAGCTCACAGCGACCTCAAGCTCTTGAGCTCAAGCAATTCTCTTGCCTCAGCCTCCCAAGTAGCTGGTACAGCCTCCCACCACACTCCTCGGCTATTTTTTTTTTTTTTTTTTTAGCGGCTGGGTCTCACTCTTACTCAGGCTGGTCTTGAACTCCTCAACTCAGGCAATCTACCTGCCTCGACCTCTTAGAGTGCTAGGATTACAGGTATAAGACATCACACCTGGCCCTTCCTTGAGGTTTTAATTAGCATTTCCCTGATGCCTAATGGTATACACACAGTTTCATGTTCATTAGCTGTTCATATAAATTCTCTGGTCAGGTATGTGTTCAAGTCTTTGGTTCATTTCAAAATTCAGGTTGCTCATCTTTTTAGCATTGAATTTAGTAGGAGTTTTTTAATACAGGGTGGCCACAAAGTTCTTGTGCAACTTTGCACAAGAACTTTATGGCCACCCTGTATATTACGGATACCTGTCTTTTTTCAGATATAGTAGTTTATATTCTTTCTATTTCTGTGTCTTATCTATTATTTTCTTTTCTTTCTTTCTTTTTTTCTTTTTAGAGACAGAGTCTCATTTTGTCTCCCTCGGTAGAGTGCTGTGGTGTCATAGCTCACAGCAACCTCCAGCTCTTGGGCTTAGGCAACTCTCTTGCCTCAGTCTCCTAAGTAAGCTGTGACTACAGGTGCATGACACATGCCCAGCTATTTTTTTTTTGTTGCAGTTTGGCCGGGGCTGGGTTTGAACCACCCTCAGTATATGGGGCCAGTGCCCTACTCACTGAGCCACAGGTGCCGCCCATTGTTTATTATTTTCTTAATGGTGTCTTTTGATAAGCATAAATTAAAATTTTTTGCAATCCCATTCACCAAATTTCATGGTTATTACTTTTGGGACCCTGTCCAAGAGACCTCTTTTTTCCCCTTAAGGTCACTGTGCCAGTTCATTACCTCTAAGCTCCAAATCACCCTTCCATATTTGCTCTAGGATTACATTTTTCCTTCCCAGAGAGTGCAATGTCAATCTTTCTCAGTGGAGGGCAATGGCAGAAGAAGGGGGATAGGGCTCAGTGATGTGGGATGAGCCCCACAAATGTGGCTGTGCACCCCAAATGTATGTTCCCTTGCAACCCTGGTTGGTGACTACCTTTCTATACCCTTCTGATCTGGAATTCCACGTGCTCCAGGCCTCCTATAGCATCCCGAGTCCCTGTGCTTGCTGTGTGCCCAGTCACTAAGATCACCAGTCACCTAGTGCCTGCACTGTACCACCAGCAGCTGCGACCAGCTTGGCCCTGGCAAACTAGCAGATTTCCCTGACATCTAGTGGACACACCTTCCCCATCAAGGCCTAATCCCTTCCAAGTGGGCCTTCCTGGTGCCCTCCCTCAGCCTCCCAAGCACCTGTAGAATCCTCTTAACATCTTCTCAGTATTTAATTCACTGTGGGATTCCTACCCCTGCCTGGACATAGTCACAAAGACACTCTTCTTGTTTTCTTTCTAGAATCTTTAAGTCTATGATCAATGAAACATGACTTTCTCTTAATTTTAATCTTTTTTAGGTATACAGTTCAGTAATTTAAGTTTGTTCAGATTGTTGTGAAACAGATCTCTAGAGCTTTTTCATCTTCCCAAACTGAAACTCTGTCCCCATTAAATAACAACTCCCTATTCCTTCCCCTAGCCCCTAGAAGCCACCATTCAATTTTTTGTATCTGTGACTGTGACTACTCTAGATAGCACATATAAGTGGACTCATACAGTATGTGTTGTTTTGTGACTGGCTTATGTCACTTAGCTTAATGTCTTCAAAGTTTATCTATGGAGTATTGATTGTTAGAATTTTCTTCCTTTATAAGGCTGAATAACATTCTGCTGTATGTTTGGATAAACATTTTGTTTTTCCACTCACCAATGGCTGGACCCTTGGGTTGCTTCCATAGACTGGCTGTTGAGAAAAATGCTGCTATGAACATGGGTGTACAAATAAAAGACACGACATTTCAGTGAATGCAGCAGGTAGCGTTAGGAAAGTTACTTAATGGTGCCTCACAGGGAAGTGAGCCTCAGGGTTGTGAAGAGTGAACGTTGGGAATAGAACCTTCCAAAGCCTGTGCATGGTCCTTATGATTTTTTAAAATTTTAATTGTAATTTATTTTTTAATTTTTTTGAGATAGAGTCTCACTCTGTCACCCTGGGTAGAGTACCATAGCATCATTCATAGTGCACAGCAACCTCCAACTCTTGGGCTCAAGTGATTCTCTTGCTTCAGCCAGCACCTACAGGTGCTGCCACAACACCCAGCTAATCCTTTTTCTGTTTTTAGTAGCAGTGGGGTCTCACTCTTCCTTAGTCTGGCCTTGAACTCCTAAGCTCAATGGATCCTCCTACCTCAGCCTCCCGGAGTACTGGCATGAGTCTGCACCTGGCTGGTCCTTATGATTTAGAAGACAAAGGAGCAAACAAGCACACCCATGGCCTGAGACCCTGCTTGTACTGTGCTGGCTATGGTGGGGCCTCCCTGTTTCCCCTCCTCTCTCTGTCTCACACACCTTCCTCCACTTTTAGTTGACTATAAACCTATTTTCACAAGTGTTCAGTAGGAGAAGGACTCAAAACTATGGCTTAGATGTGGACTCAGAAGGTGCCGACCACCAACCCATGTGCATGGCACCACTGCCTAGGCAGGGGGTGTGCAGCCCAGTGTTGGGGGCTCTGCCGAATGTCATTTCAGTCTGTGCTCACAGGCATCTGTGGAGCCTGTCCCATTTTGGGCTGCTGTGCCTTTGGCACCCAAAGGGCTTTCCTGCCACCCAAACAGCAGATGGTCAGGAAATAAAGACTCACACTAACATCAACCAGAGGAAAATCTAATTCAATTGGCAGAGTATACAGTCAGAAAAGCATGTGGCTGGACACATGTCATCTTGTTAAGGCAAACGCTCTGCCAATTGGACATTTAGTTTTGGAAAACCAGTGCCTGAAAACCAATGACCAACAGTTGGGCTGGGCTGGGGCAGGGGCTAGGTGGGACTTTGTGTTCTTCCCTGTGTTAATTTCTCTCCCAGGCTCACAGGAGTGCCCAGGTTTCCAGCATAGAGTGACTAGTTCGGACACTAACTGGATCACTACTGTGATGAGCCAGGCCCTGTGCCAGGACTGTATATTCTTTGTCACTCAGGACTGCATGACTATGAGTGACACAAAACCCAAAGTACCAGTTGTTTAAACAAAACGGAGATTTCTTTATCGCATGAATGACGTCCTGAGGCATGCACTACAAGTCTGGAGTGGCAGCCCCACATTCTCAGGAATCTAAGTTCTTCCTGTCTTCCTGCCTTGCCATTCCGAATATGTAGCCTCTACCTCATGGCCTAAGATAGCTGCTTGAGTTCCAATCATCAAGCTTGGATGGGATTGGCTCCCATCAGCCAATAGGAAGGAGTAAGGGAGAAAGAAGGGTGCTATCTCACTCTCTAAGACAATTCTCAGAACTTTCTGGACACTTCCACTCACATTTCATGGCCAGAACTCACCATGCGGCCATAACTACTCACAAGGGAAGCTGGGAGATGTTCTGTTCCTGGCAGCCACATTCTCAACTGAAGTTCAAGGTTTCTATGACTGAGGAAGAAAAAGAGAATGATGAGTAGAGAACACTTAGCCATCTCTGTTACACAGACACAATTTCAATAAGTTATAATAATTGTTTAAAGTTTAAATTTTATTTATATATGTGAATACTTTTGTTACAGCCTGATTACTCAGTATGAAATTGAAAATGGTGTATAGTGAAACCTCTCTCCACGCACCTCCTATCCTCAAGGTACCCAGGGCTACCAGAGAACATCTAGTCCAGCAGCTCTCAAAGAGGGTCTCAGGACTGGACTGGCAACACCAGCATACTCAGGAACATGTGAGAAATGCAGATTCTTAGGCTCCTGACTCAGACCTACTGATTCCAAAGATCTGTGGGTGAGGCCAGGAGTCTGTCTTTCAGCAAGGCTTCCATGGGTTCTGATGCCTGATGTGTGTATAGTCAGGCCAGTAGGTCTATCCGGAGGTCTCCCTGGCCTCCATCTGCTCCAAAGAAAACCCACCACTCACACTGTTCTAACTGTTTCATTGATCAACATTCCACACCATAGGGAGTTTATTCCTTCCTTGTTCAATAGCTTTTTGAGAGATAATTCATGTACCACACAATTCACACACTCCCCTTTTTTTTGAGACAGAGTCTCACTCTTTTGCCCTGGGTAGAGTACCATAGCATCATTCAAACTCTTGGGCTCAAGTGATCCTCCTACCTCAGCCTCCCAAGTAGCTGTGACTACAGGCACCCACCACAATAACTGGCTAGTTTCTTTCTATTTTTACAAGAGACAGGGTCTTTCTCTTGCTCGGGCTGGGTTTGAACCTGAGCGTAACCCATCCATCCCTCTCGGCCTCCCAGAGTACTAGGATTACAGAGGTGAGCAACAATGCCTGGCCATCAATTCCCCCTTTTAAAGTACACAATCCAGTGCTTTTTAGTGTACTCACAGAGCTGTGCATCCATCACCAGAATCAATCAACATTTTCACCATTCCTTTTCATTTTTTAATGTAATCTTTGAATAGTGATATTCAAATGACTATTCAAATTTTAAAAAGGCCCTCCAGCCATGCCTGTCCCAACCTACTCAGTCCCCTCCACCCAGGTAGCCACTGTTATTTATATATTTATGACTTAACATTTCTTTTTAGAATCTCTTTTTGCAAATGTGTGATGCAAACACAAGCAGGGGCTGTCTATCTACCTACGTGGATGAAGGTAGGGCCTCTTCTCACCATCCTGTACTTTGTCTCTTTCCTTAACTCTTCTGCCTGGCAACAGGACCACCCCACAGACCCCTGGAGACCCAGGGGACTCTGTGGGCAATGGGTCCTCCTCATAGTAGGAGAACACTTCCAGTTCCCCCCAACCCCAGTTCTTCAGTTGGGGGTCAGCATCAGGCTGCCAGCTTGAGAGGGAGTGACATAATTTCTCCACGCTTCCCTCACAAACCACTGACTCCAGAATCCTGGGGCTCCTGACTGGACTCCCTTACGGCTCCTATATATTAAGTCTGTCCCATGAGACTGTGAGCTCACTAGGATGGAGTCTCTGTTTCTTTTTCCTGCCTGTCATGTGCTCAGGCTCCCCTGGGGGTCTGTAGAGGCTACCTCAGCAATGTTTGTTGAATGAATGAATGGGCGAATGAGCAGTAAGTCCCCATGGCCTTGTTAAGAACTCTGGGACCTTGAGCACTTACTTCACCCCCATCAGCCTGGGTTTCCTTCTCTGTGGAATGCGGATGGGAATCTTTACCTTACAGAGCCAGGGTCAGGATGAATGAGGAATGGCCTGTGGTCAACAGTGTTTAAAAGGAGAAGGAGAAATGTTTCCCTTTCCTTCCTTTCCCAGGAAAATGAGAGTAGCTTTGAAGGCAGATGTCTCAGAACCCTTAATTAAGCCAGGTAGCCTTGGTAAGTACACAGTCCACGCCGGCAGAAGTACAGAGGCAGGCGCCGGTCAAGGACGCAAACGGCAGGGTCGGCGATGCCCACAGCAGCCAGCAGGGGCCGCAGCGCACCCGGGCTCTGGGAGGAGGCCTGCCCTCTGAAGGGAAAGGAGGTGACCAGGGCGAGCGGGGAGGGTGGGGCGCGGACTGGGCCGGAAAGAATTTGGCGAACTTAAGTTAAAAGACGTCTGGGCCCAACAACAACAACAACAAAAATAGATTGGACTCCACAATAATTAAAAAAAGACAACACACAGATTGGAAGGAAATATTTACAAATAATCACGTATCTGGTAAGTGACTAACAGCCAGAATATAAAAATCAAGAACACAAGGACAAGCAATGCAATTCACGGCTGGGCAAAGAATCTAAATAGACATTTCTCCAACATATACAAATGGACAAGACCATCATGAACCACTAGGATGGCTGGAATTGAAACATCAGGGCAAATAGCAGGTGTTTGTGAGGATAGGGAGAAATCAGAATATTACCGGTAGCAATGTAAAATGGTGCAGCTGCTTTGGAAAACATTTTGGTGGTTTCTCAAAAGGTTAAACATAGAGTTACCAATTGACCCAGTAGTTTGACTTTGGTATCTTCAAAAACATGGTACATGAACATCAAGAGCAGCATTGTTCATAATCACCAAAACATGGAAACAACTCAAATATCCATCAACTACTGAATGCATGAACAAAGTGTGGCTTGTCTATCTATGCAGTGGAATATTATTCAGCCGCAAAAGCAGGGAAGTGCTGACACAGGCATAAACCTGGATGAGCCTTGAAAACATTTTAGATGAAAGAAACCAGGCACAAAAGACCACATATGGTATGATATTATTTATATGAGATGTGCAGAACTGTCAAGTCCATAGAGACAAAAAGTGTAAATAGATTAGTGACTTCCGGGAGCTGGGGCAGGGCATGGGGAATGATTGCAAATAGTACAGAGTCTTCTTTGGGGAGTGATGAAAAGGTTCTAGATCTAAATAGTGGTAATAGTTGTGAATGTGCTGAGACCCACTGAAATCACTTCAAAGGGATGAATTTTATAGCACATGAATTGTATCTCATTAAAAAATTGTTGGTCAGCTTGAGAATTTGGTGACAGGGAGCTGGTTGTTTCCCTGCAACACTGGCCGCTTGGCAACTCCAGTGCATCATAAAGCATTCCTGCCCAATTTCCGAATACTTTCAGCATTCTGCCTAACTCATGTTCTCATTCACTTCACTCCATGATTCCTTTTCTGGGCTGGAATGTGCTAGAAGATCTAATCTACAGGAGTGTGTCCAGGGAGGTGCTTTTGAGCGTTCAGCTGTGCAAGTTGGGACAGGGCTATTCACTGTCACAGGGCAGCAACACTGACAAAGCATAAACGTTGACACAGCAAGAGTATTCACATCTGCAGTAAGGGTCCCTGGGCAGACACTTGACAGGGACTTGGGGAGAGGCATCCTGCATTTGTTGGAGGTTGGACCTGACCATGTTGACATTTATTGTCATGCATAACATGTACACCCAGGGCAGGTGCAGTGGCTCATGCTTGTAATCCTAGCACTCTGAAGACTGAGGCAACAGAATCCCTTGAGCTCTGGAGTTCGAGACCAGCCTGAGTAAGAGGGAGACTCCCATTTCTACTAAAAATAGAAAAATTAGCTGGGTGTTGTGCCAGGTGCCTATAGTCCCAGCTGCTTGGCCGGCTGAGGCAGAAGAATCACTCAAACCCAGGAGTTTGAGGCTGCTATGAAGTAGGCTGATGTCATAGCACTCTAGCATGGGCAACTGAGAAAGACACTGTCTCAAAAAAAAAATTAAATTTGAAAAAATACAACTTTAAATTCATATATTCAACTGAATAACAGGTAAATACTATTTGACAAGCAGCCCTGCTGCAGAAACTCCCAAAGGTGTATTCCTTTGAGCTGCTGCAGGCAGGCCTGGGAGTCCTGCTAATCCATGCCTGGAGGTGGGTCTCTTGGGAGGGTGGGACTAAACTGGCCAGGACCTAGGTTTGGACTAGATGTCAGGCCATTCCAGGAGCCCTCCCACATGGCACAGGGTCAACAGGGAGCCCTGGGCAGTAGGGAGATGCCAACCCGATCTTAGCATCCCTTGCTGACCAGGATGTAGGAAGGGTGGACTTAGGGGTTCAGAGTCTTGGTTACATAGGGCTGCAGCAGTGGGTCCTTCTGTGACTCAGCCTGGGCCTGCTCCAAGCCCTAAAGATGTTCACTCTGTCTCCTAGTGAACTTGTGGGGCTGGCGGTACCATGACACCATTTATAAGCGGGAAACGGGGGCCCAGAAGGTTAGCTTGTGGCAGTACCCCAAGCTTAGTGCATCTCTTCCTGGGGCAGGTGTGGCCCAGGGTGGCCTTGGATGGGATTTTAATCTGGACCCCATGGTTATGTTCCTGAAGGCCCCAGTCATGCCCTGTATTAGGGTTGGGAGCTACATGCAGAGCCCTGCTAAGACCCTATGCAGTGGGGTCCCAGCACGACTCACCGCCAGCCTTCTCAGGCCCTGCTGAGGACCATGGAGTTAGCTGTGGGCCAGTCACTGCACTTAGAACTCATGTTAAACCAGGAAGACAGTGACAGGTGGACCAAAGGGTGATATGGGGCAGGGCTTGGAGCAGAAGGGAAGGTCATAGGGGAGACCTGTGGGCATCTCTCCTCTTTGGGAAGGTGACTTTTGAATTGAGATCTGACCAACGAGGCAGAACCCACTATCAGTTACTGAGAGGTGTTGGGTGGAGTGGCTGGTATTGTCAGGAGCAGGGAGGAGGGGTGTAGGGTTCTTAGCTGGGCTTTGGGCTCCTGAGTGCCCTACCCCTTCATCCAGCCTCTCCTGGGATGTCCCAGTGACGGGCAGCAGGATCAGGGAAATGGGCCCAGCTGTATCATGGCTGGGAGGCCCTGACAAGCCACCCAGAGCCTCACTGTCCCCAAATAAACTGCAGTGGTGGGAATGCTGACTCTTCCCTAGGGCACTGAGAAGAGAGAAGTGTTTTGTTCCCACTCTATAGATATAGAGCTGGCTAAGCCCGGTTTAAGCCCAGTCGTGGGCATAGCACAACAGTTCAGGTGTCCTCACACTGGCACTCATGGCTGAGTGGGGAGATGCAACTCCTGTGTGGGCGGTCAGCAGAAAAGACTTAGGAATGGCCTCTGACCCACAGGAAGAGGCTGAGCCTCCCTCATAACAAGGAACATGGAAATTACTGCTCTTCTCCTGATTCCAAAGTCGATTAATGTGCTCTGTGGTTAAGGCTGTAGGAAATGGACATGGGAGCGTGAATGGGCACAATCTCTCTCAAGAGCAATTTGGCAAAAGCTACCAACATTTCAGATGCATAAACTTTTCGATTCAATAAATCCACTTCGAGGAACTCATCCTACAGATGGGCATGACACGAGCCAGTCACAAGCTCACTGCAGCAAGTGTTCGTGACAGCGGAGAGGGTTGATTACATAAACCACAGTCCTTTGGACAGCCAAATACTATGCAGCTGCCAAAAAGAACAAGGATGCCTCCTGTGGACTGCACAGAGGATCTCCCAAGCACAGTGTTAGGCTGAGGAGTAAGCCCCAAGCACTGGGTTCTGCACACTCCTCTGGTGAAACATGGGCAGAAAATTAAGCACTGCTCCCGTTAGGGTGGAAAGCTCAGTAGATGCTCACGGGTTGAGAAATATTCCTCTAGACAAAAAAGTATACATTTTATTTTATCTTCTTAGAAGGAGAGAGTAAGAGAGTGAAAGAGAGCGGTGAAGGAAGAGGGAGAACAGAAAACAGGGAGAGGTGGCATCCCAAAGAGAAAAAGGAAGAATGCCTGCAGCAAGATCAAGCAGCCTTTGAATTTAAGGTGGGGGGCGACGAAGGAAAAAAGTAATTGCAGCCAAATTCACAGGGTGCTGTGAAACTTCTCCATCTGCTTTTCCTCTGGTAGGATGATAAGCAGTTGCCTTTCTGCTGGAGACAGAGATCACAGGTGTTTCCGATCCTGTTGTTGATTCTGTCCTGAGATATCATTTTGGCCAAAGTCTGAGGCAGAGGCTCACACCCTATTGTTGATTCAGGGAGACTCAGAAACCCTTGAGAGGCTATAAAAACAGCCTAAAAGAACAGTGAACTGGTGAATGTAAAAGGAAGAATTTATATTTCCTTTCTGTCTGCTCTTTTCAATGGTTTATAAAAACAGAACTCCGCGGAGTGTGGCAGGGAAAGAAAGCAGAGCTTGATTTTTAGCCCTTACTGAAAAAACTATGAGTTAATAATTTTTCTGTTATTTCACTTTCAAAACCAGTCATCCTTTCTGCCCCCTTGCTTGTGTGTAAACTCCAGAAACTAGAGATGGTGGATGTGGTGTGGGAAGCCAGGTAGAGGTTTTTATATGCTCTGTTCTTGAACCACATGGTTATAATGTCTATTAGAAATTTTACAATAATAACAAAACAATCAAAAAATTTCTCACAGCCTCTCTTGGGCCTTGGAAATATTTTATAGCAGATGTCCAATACAATGTGTTATCTTTGTTTTTAAAAAAGCTTTACCATTTATTAGTTTGTAATTGTGGAAGTCACCACTGTGGCCAGCCATTTGAAATGAACAGACAAGCACAAAGAAAAAAATTTCACCCAAACAGAAACAACCACCAGTAATATTCTGTATATTTTCCTGCAGTACTCTCCTCAGAGATCATTTGTTGTTGTTGTTCCTTTGACAATTGTTTATTGAGCTTCTAGGATACACCAAACTCTTTTTTTTAAGACAGAGTCTCACTCTGTGGTCCTGGATAGAGTGAAATGGAGTCATAACTAACAGTAATCTCAAACTCTTGGGCTCAAGTGATCCTCTTGCCTCTGCCTTCTGAGTAGCAGCTGAGACTATGGGCACCTTCTACAGTGCCAGGTTATTTTTAGAGATAGGGGTCTCACTCTTGCTCAGGCTGGTCTGCAACTCCTGAACTCAAATAATCCACCTGCCTCAGCCTCTCAGAGTGCTAGGAGCGTGAACCAATACACCCAGTCCACCAAACTCTTTTACAGTGCCAGGAATCCAATGCTGAGTGTATCAGCGAACATTTATTAATACCCCTTATGTTCTATATTGTTTTCTCTAGTAGATGACTGCCTTTTAATCTTGTTTCTTAATGTTTTTTTTTAATAGATCAATATAACCTTTCCTTTTTAAAATTCCACCCCACCCTGCCCCCATTGCTTTTGTGTTCAGAGAAGTAGCACAAATCTGGCCCATGCTCATAGATAACTAACCCCCTCTGTGCTGGCACATGCCTTCTTTTGAACCTGGAAACTGGGCCTAGAGATCTGGTTCTATGATGACCTGCTCGTTGCATGTCATTGGGCAGCTTTCTTTTCTTACTTGGGTCTAGGTTTTTCCACCTGTTAAATGGGTATAATGTCCAGCTCAGGTATGTGAGAGGATCAAATACCTGAGCTGGTCGCCTTATTGCCTCTCACCTCTGCAGATGAGAGGCCACTGGCTCTACTCTTCCTAACACCAGCCTGACCTGACCTCTGCCCCTCAGCTTCAGGCCCAAAGCCAGCTCATTACCCCCAACCTCCACATTGTCAGAAACACCAGACCAAAGCCCACTTCAGGCATCAGGAACCATAATTTGCCTATTTCTTATCCCTATGGGCTCTAGGTCTCTGCCCCAGCCTGGCCTGCTGCTGATCACTGGAAATGGAAAATGCCCTGGGCCCAAGGAGGCAGTGAAGTAACCTGTTGGTCCCCTGTGGATATCTCCTGGTTAGAGTACAGTGGTGTCATCACAACTCAGGCAACCTCAAACTCTTGAGCTCAAGCCATCCTTCTGCCTCAGCTTCCCCAATACCTGGGATTACAGGCGCTTGTCAGTACTCCTGGCTAATTCTTTCTACTTTTTGTGGAAATGGGTCTTACTCTTGCTCAGGCTGGTCTTGATCTTCTGAACTCAAGAGATCTTCTTCCCTCGCTCTCCTAGAGTGCTAGGATTCTAGGCATGAGCCACCTAGCTCTGCCATATTCAGGTCTTTATTTAAAACAAAGGACAGCCTGATCATCATAACCAATTACCTTGCAAAACAGCAATTCTTTTCTAAGATCAATGCCTTATTTGTTCATCAAAAGGGTCACTGCTGTGGTTTATTGATCAGTGACTTCCATAAGCAATTCACATAAAACCTTTAGAAAAACTGAGGCTCCCATTCCGATGTCCCTAAGAGGTCACAACTCCCTTGCAGGTATGTGCTGAAGGGGAATCTGGGAGGACAAGGCTAGCATTTAATGGCACCCTCTGTGTGCCAGGTGGTCTGGGTGTCCTCCCATTACCCACTTCATGGCTTTGTGTGGTGAGCTATTTAATAGACTGGCAAATTGGGGCTGAGAGGGTAAGAACCATGCCCAGAGACCTCCAAGAGTTAGTGCAGACCTTCAAGGTGATCAAGATCAAGGTCATGGAAAGGAGGCTTTCCCCTTCTTTTGGGAGTAATCTCTTCTCTAACACCCTGCTCTTTGTGCACCAGTCTGCCAATCAGGGTGCTCCAGCCCTTTCCATGGGGATTGGTTTGGGGTTGGGCACATGATCTAGGTCAGACAATGAGATTTTTGTCCTAGGGCCTTTCTTGGGGCTATAGAGGGGAAACCAAGAAGGTATGAGCTAAAATATAATCTTAGGCTCCCCCAGCCAATTGAATGGATCCCCCTATTGGCCAACAGGGATCTCACCTGGAAGTTGAGTTGCCAGCCATGAGAAGGGAGGTCAGACATGCCTAGTTATAACCTGCCCTTTTGGGAGTTAGTCTTCGTAACAATAAGATATAAAATCATTAACAGGCCTAAGGCCATGTAAGGCAAAGGTTAAACCACGCCTGCAGGTCATTGGTTTACTTAATAGATCACTTGAGTCTCAATGTATGTCCCATGACTTGTCTCTGTTTAACTGACTTCCTTATCTTAACTTAAATCATTCTAAACCTTCAGATAAAGCTTCATTTTTAAAAATCAATTATGAATCAAAGAATCTTTATACCTGCCTATAACCTGTAATGCCCTGTTTGGGCATCCTGCTATTTCAGGCCAGACCAATGTATACCTTCCATTTATTGATTTATGACTTTGGGTATAATTTCTGTTCCGCTGAAATGTATAAAACCAAACTACAAACCCAACTGTGGGGAGATCACTTGATCAAGGCTTCTTGGGTGTGGCTCTCTGGGCCGTGGTTTCACATATCCACATATTTGGCTCAGAATATACCTCTTTAAATTATTTTACAGAATTTGGATTTTTTTTTTCCATTGACAAAGGTCATCTTGGAGCTGCTGGTGGCTGTAGGTACCGCCTCTAGGAAGTGTTAGATCAGGTATCACACCTCTACAGAAGTGGAACTGTTGCTGCTCACCAGATTTTCCACTAAATAAGTCAAAGAATTCCCCTTTTGGCTTAAGCCAGTTTGAGCTAGTGTTTTGTTACTTGGAAGCAAGAACATTCTGAGATGTGCACTGCTAGAGGGAGAACACAGAATAGAATCAGCAATGTCTCCATGTCTGAGCTCAGAGTTTGTGAGCGGGAAAGGCTGGCTACAGCTGTGTGTGGTTTACTCATTTAGGGGAATAGCCCAGAGGACAGCCGGGATATAAGACAGAGGCAGCAACACTCAAAGGCAGTCATTGCAGTCATCAGAGAGAGAAAGCAAATAAAGCAAAAGCTTGCAATATTTCCTATGGGTTTGAAACTCTTCAAAATTGTACCTATAGACCCAACTGCTTGGGCATTTAAGACAAGAAGATTGCTTGAGAACAAGAGTTCCAGACTACAATGCACTATGATTTGCATCTATGAATAGCCACTGCACTCCAACTTGGATAACATGACACGGCTCCACTTCCAAAAAAAAAAAAAAAGAAAGAAAATAAAAGTAAAGGAAAGAAAATGCTGAGAAAACAAAAACAACCCCTGTGGCCAATTTCAGTTTGGCTGACAGTGGATAATATTGGAGGTGTGATATGTCTGGAGCCTTGCCCAGCCCCTGCTGGGCACCCTAGAACAGTCCTAGATTTCTGATCTGCAAGGCCTAGCTCAGGGTCCACTGCCTCAGTTTACATGCTCTCCTCTCCCCAGGTACAGAGTGTGATCTCTGGCAGGTGAGGTAATGTCGGAGAGCCTGTCTTCCTCAGCTGTAAAGTGCAGAGTCACAGTTTCTACTACGTAGGGTCAGGGTGGGGCCTTAGCACATGTGAGTGAGCTGGACCAAGCTGGCACAGAAGGTGATGGGCAGCACCTGTGGGCTGATGGAGGGCCATGTGCCATGACTGAGTGTCCAGTACAGACCACTGGATTAGATGCCAGAAAAGTTGCCCGTGTGTTTTGTGTGGAAATGCTTCCCCCCTCCCATGGGGGCCCTCATTTGCAGTGATGGGTAGGAGGAAGTCAGAGTTTTCACCCTGCATACACTACCCAGGCCTCGGCATGATGAGCACACAGGGAGAAAGCTTGGATCTGGAACAAGCCCCTCCTCAGCACCTGGCACCCAGGCTGTGGGCCCTTCTGGGCCACTGCCCTATAGCCTGGATAAGGACTCACTTGGACACTCCTGCAGGGGCTGCCTGAGGCCAGTGCATTGGTTCCACCCATGGGCTTCATTTTACCCACTCACAAGTCAAATTCTCAGGCCTCACTCCCCAGACCACCAGCATCGAGGTGTGGAGATAATGCACCCTGCACCCATAACTAAAAGAACTAGGAGTGCTCTACAGCAACATGAAGGGAAGATAGACGTCTTTTATAATGAAATAGTCTGTCCTTGATCCTGTACGGGAAAATGCTTTGCTTCCTATTCCAGAGCAAATTCCTGGGGGAACTATTGTGGCCTGAAGAACACCTGCATTCCTGATGTTATTAATTGCTGCCCCACAGCGAAACATGGGAGTATCTGTCCCCAAGACCAAGCCTCTCAGCCCACTTTCAAACTTTCTTAGGTAGAACATGGGATCTTGAGGGACCTTGGTGTAATTTTTACTGGTCGCTTTCTTTTTGGGAGTACAGTTGCACTATTTTCATATTTAGGGGCTATTGTTCAAACCACAAGGGGGTTTTAGCTGAGGTCTAGTTGCTCATCACGCACAGATCCCATTATTGAGACAATATGGATTGCCAAAGGCCAGGCACAGTGGCTCCTGCCTGTAATCCTAGTACTCTGAGACGCCAAGGCAGGTGGATTGTCTGAGCTCACAGGTTCAAGACCAGCCTGAGCCAGAGAGAGAGACCCTGTTTCTAAAAATAGCCAGGCATTGCGGTGGGCGCCTGTAGCCCCAGCTACTTGGGAAGCTGAGGCAAGAGAATCGCTTGAGTCCAAGAGTTTGAAATTGCTGTGAGCTATGATGCCATGGCACTCTACCAAGAGCAACAAAGTGAGACTCTATCTCAAACAAACAAACAAACAAAAATATATATGTGTGTGTGTGTGTGTGTATGTGTGTTGCCAAATAAGAAAGGACTTTTTTTATTTTTATACTTTTTTGAGATGGAGTCTTAACTCAGTCACCCCAAGTAGAATGCCATGGTGTTATAGCTCACAGCAACCTCAAACTCTTGGGCTCAAGCAATCCTCTTATCTCAGCCTCCTGAGAAGCTGGGACTACAGATACCCAACACAACCCCCAGCTAATTTTTCTATTTTTTAGTAGACATGAGGTCTTGCTTTTGTTCAGGCTGGTCTGAAACTCCTGAGCTGAGGCAATCCACTTGCCTCAGCCTCCCAGAGTGCTGGGATTACAGGTGTGAGCCACTGCGCTCACCCCCCCTCTCCTGGGAAGACTTCTTGAAGGCTAGATTCACCATCCCCTGCCTACCCCCAGTGCATGTGGCCTCTCCCATAAAAGCCTATGACCATATTTAAGGCCATTCTCCCATTCTTCTGACAAGATATCTGCTGTATTCAAAATTTCCTTTTGGCCAGGTACAGTGGCTCATGCCCATAATCCGAGCACTCTGGGAGGCTGAGGCAGGTGGCTTGCCTGAGCTCAGGAGTTCAAGACCAGCATGAGCATGAGCAAGATCCCATCTCTACTAAAAAACAGAAAAACTAGCTTAGTGTTGTGGCTGGTACCTGTAATCTCAGCTACTCAGGAGGCTGAGATAAGAGGATTGCTTGAGGCCAAGAGTTTGAGGTTGCTGTGTGCTATGATGCCATGACACTCTACCCAGGGTGACAGAGTGAGACTCTGTCTCAAAAAAAAAAAAAGAAAGAAAAAAGAGAAGAAAGAGAAAAAAGAAGTCTGCCCAGGAGCTTTCAGAATCTCAACTCCTTTGTCTCACACAATATCTACTATTTCTGGGGAAAAACTCAAAAAGTCAAGTAGTTAAGAGAGAAGATTATTAAAAAATATATAGGGGCATAGGAGTTATTAAAATTCGTTCATAGAACCAGTTATAGAGCTATTTGTATTGTTTTCCTGTTAATTCTCTATTTATAGCATTTATCCATTTCTTTATTAGATTGTTGGTCCTTTGTATTCTTTTTAGTGCCACAGTTTTTGTGTTTTTTCTTGGTGAGTTGCTATTAAAAGGGCCTCCAGGCACAGTGTTGAAGTGCCCCCCAGTGTCCCTAAGGATGCTGTGATGTGCCTTGGGAAGCAAATATGTGTTAGGGAAATTTCATTCAGGGTGAGTTATAGTGCTGTTGGCTGAGGTTCCAAGTTACTGAATCAACAGTTTGTCCAGAACAAGGCAGAGGAAATTTGCTGATCTGTACATAGGGCTGATTGGAAAGCTCCCTGTGTTTCCCCTGGAAACGGTTGTTCAGTATTCACTAATTCAGTGTTCACGGTCACTCTACAGAGCATGACTACCTCACATTATGAGAACTGACCATATGCATCACAGACTTAGCTTCTAGATTGTGCACCATACTTATTTTGTATGTATTTACTTATTTTTGAGACAGAGTCTCACTTTGTTGCCCTTGGTAGAGTGCTGTAGCGTTACAGCTCACAGCTACCTCAAACTCTTGGGCTTAAGCAATTCTCTTGCCTCAGCCTTCCAAGTAGCAGGAACTACAGGTGCCCGTCACAGCGCCCGGCTACTTTTTGTTGTAGTTGTTGTCATTCTTGTTTAGCAGGCCCAGGCTGGTTGGAAGCCACCAGCCCTGGTGCATGTGGCTAGTGCCCTAACCACTGAGCTACGGGTGCCGAGCCCATGTTTGGATTCTTAAAAGGCACTCCTTACTTGGATTCTTTAGAAAAGGACATTTTTCTACCTGTTCTTCCTTTTTCTTCTAATTCTAGGTTCCATGTCCATCTTCCAGGCAGCTTTTCTGCTACCCTAGGTGAATGATGCCTTGAATGCAATCCGTCATGAGATATAATCATTTTCTGGTGTGAGCACTGGGCCTGGTGCACAGTAGGCCCAATAGGTGTTTGATTACAAGCCTTATGTCCACCTGGTACATTTTTAATCTGAATGAGACAGGCACTTACAGAGACAGACATACTAGTTTGGAGCCTGCTGGAAAAAAACAGAAACCAGGCAGGCAAGTTTATCAATAAGTGGAAAAAACCCTCTCCTGCATTCACATCAAGAACGATGAGGCCCTTCTGGGGCTTTTCATGGGGTCTGTCAGCTCCAATTGCCAGGCTCATCAGGGCCCCACTGAGTGTAAATTGGAAACTGGGGAGGAGAGACCCCCGCCAGCCGCAGGCCTGAGTCAGCCTCTCCCAGTCAGCTGGGAGAGGCTGACTCAGGCCTGAGGCTGACCCCCCCTTGGTCATGGTCAGAACCTGCCCTAACAAGGTGAGTGTAAGATCCTCTGAGGGTTCCTGCCAGGCTCAGTGGGCAAGTGCCAAAACTGATCACTAGCCAGCTCCTTTCTGCTCTACCCACACAGACTACCCCCCACTCCAGCTCTGGGGTGGTCCTGAACACACCTGTCACCGAACACTCTGTATCCTCGGTGCTTCCCTGTGGAAATGAGAAGACTAGGACTTGCACCCCAGGCAACCTGGATCACTCTCCTGTATCCAGTGGCCACTGTCTCTCTGTGGGTAGGCCCTGCTGGCTGGGTGAGGACAAGGGAGCTGAGGTGTCCCTGCAAAAGCAGGAGTTTGCCCAGAGTCTACGTGAAAACAGTGTGCAAGCCTGGCCCCTGAGCTACCCAGCCACACGTGATGTCCATGTATGTATGCAGCCAGCCAAAGCTGACATGTTTTTGAATCCTTCCTAGGCTGCTGAGACCTTCCTGGGGAGTCTCTCACACCCTTAGACTGTGGGCACCTCCACTGTGCCCTTGATAATGAGGACACTGATGTTCAGAGAAATTACCAAGCAGTGGGAGAGCCAGGACTCAAATCAGAGCCAGGAGCCTCCAGCCCCAGCCTTCGTGGTACGCATGTTACTTTCGTCCATCTCATGGTCTCATCAGGGGTCTATCAGAACGCCCTGCCTACAGACACAGCCCATTTGTTGTGCGGAACCTCCTCTTGTCGTGAAGTGCAGGAACAAGAGCAGAAGCATCATTGGTAGCGCTTTCATGTGTTTCTTTCCTGTGCACCGTCACTTTACATTATGTCTAATCACTTCCTGTGTCATAAAATTCTATAAATAGCATTTAAATGGCTAGATCATATTTGATTGTGTAGGAATAGTATTGTTTATTTAACCATTTTTAAATTGCTGAACATTTATGTTATTTGTAATGGTTATTTTTTATTTTTAATTTTTTAGAGGGCACTTTGTCGCCCTTAGTAGGGTGCTGTGGCGTCACAGCTCACAGCAACCTCCAGCTCTTGGGGTCAGGTGATTCTCTTGACTCAGTCTCCTGAGTAGCTGGGACTACAGGTGCCTGCCATAACGCCCAGCTAGTTTTATTGTTGCAGTTTGGCTGGGGCTGGGTTCAAATCCACCACCCTCGGTATATGGGGCTGGCACCTTACTTATTGAGCCACAGGTGCCACCCTATTTGTAATGGTTATTATAAATAATCCTTAAGTGAATGTCTTTTTGTGTCACTGTCTGCATTGCTGGTCCCTCCAAAAGGGAATTATTGACTTCAAGGGTACAGACAATTTTTAGGCTCTTGCTCCAATCATGAATTGCCTTCCAGAAAGCCTGTCGTAGTCTGCACAGGTGACTACATTTGAAGGCAGCAGGATAAGACAGTGGCTTCAGGGTAAGCTGGGTTGTTATGAACCTTCAGGGCCAAGAGGAAAACTTATGGCAAACTCAGGGCCCCACCAGGCAGTAGCTGTCCAGGAGGACAGTGAGCAGACAGGGTTGGGCCTAGGGTTAAATTAGAGTTGAGAGAAGGTAAGCTCCACTCCCTGTCCATAAGGATAGAACCCCAAGAGGGGAGCCTTGCAGGACTCAAGGACTCACAGAGGCCCTGGGACAGACTGGATGGCAGCTGCAGGGTGGAGTTGTGGGCAGTCCCTCCTGTGCTCACTTCCAGGCTGCGAGACCTGCTGGATGTAGAGCTCAGGCATGTTGGGTCCCACCTGCTAATGGGGCCCCCCGTGCTAATGGGGCCCCACCTGCATCTCCAGGATGAAATGAGAGCATTTTTATTTTATTTTATTTTATTTTTTTTTAAACTTTTTGGCCAGGGCCGGGTTTGAACCCGCAACCTCCGGTATATGGGGCTGGTGCCCTACTCCTTTGAGCCATAGGCGCTGCCTGAAATGAGAGCATTTTTAATAAAGCATTAGCTCACACTGAGTGACCAGAAATGGTGGCTATTATTATTAATGTCATCTTTATTTTAACAGCAAGACTTAATTGGGGTTCTACTACTCACAGGGGTTGGAGATCCATTCCCACATCCCCAGATTCTCAAGATCCCTGATTCAAATTCCTGGGACAAGAAGCTTCCTGGCTCAGGGGCTGGGGTGGACAGCAATGGGGTTCTGTACACCTGGCAGCCAGTTCCTCTTCACCAGGGTGCCTGAGTGGAGACCTCAAACACCTGTGATCCAGGACTTTTGAGGGGCTAATGCTTTGTGCTTTGGACTAAAAAAAACCAGGAAATATGATCTTCTATCTGGTGTGAGCCAAATCAAGTCAAGTCAAATGAAACAATAACTCTATGCTTAGAAGAAAAAGATTGCAATTGTGTTCACTTATTTGTTGTGTGACAGTTGAGCATCTCCACGGGAGATAGTCACACACAGACTGGTATCTGCCACAGGGTGTGCATTGGGAATCACCTTTGGGTAGTGAGTGACACTGTGCCCAACTTAAAACATTTTTATTTCTACTTTTTTCTGCTCTATAAATTTTTAATAATGAACATGTGTTCTTAGAAAAATTAATCTGTATATCCAGACAATGGAATATTATTTGGCCCTAAAAAGGAATGAAGTTTTGCTACTTGCTGTAGGACATGGGTGAACCCTGAAAACATTAAGCTCAGTGAGAGAAGACACACAAGGTCACAAATTGTATGATTTATTTTATCCGAAGTGTCCAGATTAGGCAAATCCATAGAGACAGAAAGTGGATTAGTGGTTGCTAGGGGCTGAAGGGAGGAGGGAATGGAGATGAGGCTTCTTTTTGAGGTACTGAAAGTGTTCTGGAAGCAGATAGTAGTGACGGTCATTCAACACTGTGAATATACTAAAAACCTCTGAATTGCATACTTAAAAATTAGAATGAATTTTAAGGTATGTGAATTATATCTCAATAATGTCACTTTTTAAAAAATCAACATGTGCTTAAATTTGAGAGTAAAGAAGTGTTACACTATCTTATTGATTATTTTAAAAAGAAGAGAAATAAAGGGTGGATTCTAGAACCTTGCATCCTCTTTCCACCTGCTTTTCAGACTCCCAGCTCTGGCTCTGGCTCTGCCAACTAGAAGTCCCCTTAGCAGCAGCAAGGAAGCACAGCCACCGTCCCCTCTGCAGTGCACTCTGGAACTCCCTCTCTCCTTCCATAGCCCTACCTTCACTCTGTCTCTCTAGGTCTGGATGTGGCCCATTTCTCTGGTGTCATGGGGACTGGGTGGTAGCCCAAACCTGTGTTTAGTTGAGGAGAAATGGCCAGATTACCCCCAGGAAGGTCATACCCTGAAGTAAAATCCTGACACTTTCCTGGCTTATAACACTCTGAGCCCTTCATACATTATACTCTGCTCCTGGAGAAAGCAAGTGTCATCCTGGCTGGTTCCAGTCTCTGACATATCCAACATTGGGTGTTTCAGTTAGCCTGACTTTCCTAACACAACCTCATACCAATTCTTACCAGCCATACCTGATGATTTGTCATGGCCACTGGGAATATGCCATTGTGGTTATCTACCACAAAAGGGCCGGTGTAAACCTAGCAGTCATGTTAGGTTAGTCTCAGGTGAGCGAGGCTCTCTGTCCTTCTCAAGGCTCTGTCCTCTCTTTCTGAGGGACTGTCACACACAGTCCTGCACCAACAGACAGGCTACGAGTGGGCCTTGGTGCCCAAGATGGTTGGTGCAGGATGGCACTGTTTATTTTCTCCTGGGGGCATCAGGAGATCCCTC
This sequence comes from Arctocebus calabarensis, assembly GCA_963573935.1. Lineage (NCBI taxonomy): Eukaryota > Metazoa > Chordata > Mammalia > Primates > Lorisidae > Arctocebus > Arctocebus calabarensis. Next base: position 20,016 of record CAUYON010094254.1, on the reverse strand, counting down.
CCTCCAGGGACCTCCAAGTCCCACACCAATACCTGGGTCCCTAGAAGCCCTTCTGGGCCCTGCATCTCCAAGAACAGAGGTACAGCGTTCCCTTGAATAGTGTACACTCTGCAGCCCCCACTGTGTGTGGAGCCTCCCAAGGTGGGGGAGCAGAGCAGTGAGTAGCCCCCATTATCTGCCCTCCTTTCCTCATGAGCCTGGCTTGTCAGGCCTGATGCACAAAAATGCAACAAGAGCCTCAGTGGGCAGGACCTGAGGTCTTTTTTTCGTTTGTTTGTGATAGAGTCTCACTCTCTCATCCTGGGTATAGTGTGAAGGCATCATAGTTCACAGCAACCTCAAACTCTAGGGATCAAGCAATTCTCTTGCCTCAGCTTCCTGAGTAGCTGGGACTATAGGCACCTGCCACAACCCCCAGCTAGTTTTCCTATTTTTAGTAGATCAAGAAACAGGGTCTTCATCTTGCTTGGTCTCAAACTTCTGAGCTCAGGTACTCCTGAGCTCACTCACCTTTGCCTCACAGTGTGACGTGTGAGCCACTGTGCTGGTCAGGACCTGAGGTCTTTTCCAGGAAGGGTGGACACTGTAGGGCCACTGGGAACTGAGGGTCAGGTCAAACCTGGATAAGGTCTGGGGCTTCAGGAGCTGAACTTACATCCCTCACCTGGAGAAACAAGCAACCTTGAGAGGCTCTTGGCACGAAACTACTCTCAGTGAACACAGCAAAACAAGATCTGTGATTCAGAGGGTCAGTTGCAGGTCGGCTCTGTTGCTCTTTCCCTGGAAGTGCTCCTTGTGCAGGAAGCTCTTACTGAGCACCTGTTATGTGCCACACCCTTTCAGTACGTGGAGGCTGTCAAGGACTCCTGGGTCTTGGCTTCGTGTTAGGACCACCTGGAAGTTTTTAAACACCCGAGGTCTGGCTCACCCCAGATGCGACACAGTGGAATCTACAGCAAAGAGGCTAGGGGCCTCTCAGGACTTGGGGAGGCTAAGGGGCAACTGTGTGTGAAACGCATTGGGCTGTGGGGGACAGACAGGATCATGGCAGGTCCCATAGTGATTCTCACCAGCAGCTGAGGCATCAGTTCTCTACTGGTTCATCTACTAGTAGATAACGCCAAGCTGGAGGGAGTCTGGGGAGGTCAGACAGGTTCTGCCTTAGTCCCACATCTGGGCATTTTTTTTTTCCTCCCTGTACTTACAGTTTTACTTTTAATTGTATTATCTGCCTTACCAGAATTGAATATCACTGCAAAATCCATCATTTCTCTGGAATCACAAAGAAAGTCCTACCTTGTATTAACTTAGGAGACTATTTGGGGGCCATTTTTTGATTTGTGTGTCATATTTCAGAACATTTCTAATGGAACCTTATTATTAAAAGGCAACAAAGTTCTTTATCCACTCATCCCTCCCAGCTGAGTCATTCCAGCTGTGTTGGTTCATCCTGCATCACTTGACCTGCCTACCCCTGGCCTACAGGGAATGCCCACCCATCTGGGAAGTGAGACCAGGACTCAAAGATGCTCTGACCTGGGAACGTCCTTGCTATCCTCTGCCATCACCTCCCAGGAGTGGAAGCCCAAGCTTTGATGGCCCCCCTGGTGCCACTGCTAAGACACACTGTCTGTCTTTTGTTCTGCTCCTACCCTTCCTCAGACCTCAGGCTTTCCTGCATTACCCCAGGCCACTCTTACCACCTCCCTGGGCTCTGTTCTCCCAGCCTGTCCCCCTATCTCTTTTCTCGACTGGAGCATCCTCCTCATGGTACATATGGCCCAGGGGGCTCTCAGGGAGGTGGGCTGGCTCAGCTGGACCTGAGCACTAGACATCTATGAGGTGAGTGGGCAGCAGCCCCCCAGGTGCTGATGTGAAAACCTGGTCATCTCTTCCATCACCAGGCAGGCACGATCCTCCCCCACCCCCCGTGCTGCCAGCATGGCCTGCTGGGAGCAAGAAGAAGCCAGACTGAAGCACACCTGCTTTAGAACATGCTTAGCTCTCTAGTCCTGGTTCTGTCTTGGGTAGGATTGAGTGCAACTGTCATGAACTGACCAAGTTGGTACCTTTCCTGGACTGACCAAGTCCAGAGGCATTGGTAGCCTTTTAAGAAGGACAACCCAGGGACAGTGCCTATGGTTCAATGAGTAGGGCGCTGGCCCCATATACCAAGGGTGGTGGGTTCAAACCTGGCCCCGGCCAAACTGCCAAAAAAAAAAAAGGAAGCCAAGACGACCAGCCCAGTTTGTGGAATGGGATACTGAGGTACAGGAAGGGCTGGGACTTATCCAAAGTCACTTATATGGCTAGGGACAAGGTTGGGGGTGTTTAGCTTCACGAGGAAGACAGAAAAGCTCCTTATCCACCCTCCACCTTTGTCTGTAAGACCCCCACCCTGGAAGGTGCAGCTTTGATCCCTGTCACTCAGGAATCTCTTAGACCTGCAGAGCTGGCATCTGCTGCTCTCCCTTCTCCTTGTGTGGGCTCTGGGTTCAAACCAGACCCGTTGAGCCTCAGAATGCATGCCTGTGTCACAAAGTAGATATGAGGTTTAGAGAACATAAACTAATAGGCATGTGCCAAATGTATAGCCTTGTTCCCAGCACAGTTTAACCACTGGCTTTCTGTGGGAAAAGTCCTGATTTGAGGTGTGTGCTAATTTTCATAGCATAAATAATCACAGCATTGCTGAATTCAGGCTATAGTGTGGTGTTGCCAAACAGAGCTGGGAAGAGATGTGCACCCTCAGCCCTGGTGAGTCAGTTTCAATTGTGTCAGTGCCCAGTGGGGCCCCAGGAAGTGCTGTTTCTCTGGGTAACAGTTGGCTTGGCACACTCTTTCTTCTAAATTGTGAGAGTTTAGTATCTTCTCTGCTGGCTTTTATGTCACATAAGTTACTTTGCGCCAGGGCCTTCAGGGCCAACAGCCTACAGGCATCTTCATCTCTGAAAGTGTGTTTGTATTTGATGGATGCTGATCCAGGGAAATGGGGATTGAGAACCCTGGCATCTCCTGCCTTAGTTTCCTCATTTGGAAGTGGGTCCAATGAGTGTGTATCATAGAATCTTGGAAAATGGGGTGAGAGGGTAAAGTGTCAGTTCAAGCATTGTCTGGAGCAGGGCTCAGAAATTAGCAGTATGGTCACTGACACAGGCCATGTCCCTGCAGTAGGGCCAGAGATGCCCAGGAGAGGGCTTGTCTGTGGGATTCCAAAGAAGGAAGGAGGAGAGAGATAATGCAAGATCCCTTGGAGAGGTGGCCTTTGACAGAGGTGTAGAAAGAAGAACATTTTGATTAAGGGCCTTCTGGACGCCGTCCTGTGAGCTCATCCAAGTCATCCCAGAACAGCGTCTGTTGTAGGAGCTCTGGGATTGAGGGCAGGTAACTCCTGCCTTTGTGGCCTCGGTTTGCTTGACTGTAAAATGGACACCACGACCACTGTTACTTCCTTGGAGGATGGTGAAGTCATCACGGATCTTGTTGGTAAAGTGAGGGCAGGAAAGGACTTGCCAATTCCGGACCACGCTTAGCCGGACCTGAGGGTGGCAGCACAGCTGGCCGTTCTCTTCTCAGCCTGCGGGTTTTGTCCTGGCATAGGTCTCTGAAGTCTGATGCGCCCAGCTGTGGCGTGGTAAAACATTGAGTCTCCTCTTTCTCCCGGGGACAAATAGTGCCCTTCACAGCTGACACCACTGCGGAACATCCCAAAAAGCTTCAGAGGCCTGAAGTGCAGCGGAAAGCGAAGAGCTGTAGGTAGGAGCCAGCGGGCTGGTCCGCAGGTGGCCGCGCGCTCTCGCTTGAGCCAGGTGGGCGTGCCAGGCTCCGCCCCCACGCTGGCTGGGGGGCTGGGCTAACAGAGGCCCCGCCTTCTCCGCGCCGAGTAGGAGCTGGTGCGGGAGCGCAGCCGCGCGTAGCCGGCAGGAGCACGCGGGAGCGCGGCCCCGCAGTGGCTGGGCCCGAGGGAGCAGCGCGGAGGAGCGGGAGCAGCACTGCGACCCCACCCCCACCGCGGACCCCCGCCCCGACTCAGACCTGAGCGCTGAAGCGCAGTCTCATCAACCTCGTCTGCTCCGGCCGCCCGGCCGCGGGCATGGACCGCGTCGGCTCGCCTTGTGAGTGCCAAGCCCCCCTACCTGCCGCCTTTGTGTGCGCGCTGCGCCGCTGCAGCCCCCTCCCCGCGCGCCCCTCCCGTGCCCCAGGCCCGCGTCCTTTGTGGAGCCGCCGCCTGACGGGTGTCTTCTCCCCACCCCCTCCTATCCTCCGCTGTCGGCCCTTCTTCTCCCTTCTGTAGCTTCCCTTGGGACAGTCCAGCAGGTCCCCCACCCGGGCGAGGGCTGGGCAGGGCGCGAGTCCCCCTCCGCCAGCCTCCGGTCCCTTCTGCTGCCCTTCCTGGGCCTTCAGGGGCACCCTAGGCTGGTCCTCTCTCCCAGGGTCCCAGGGAAAGCCCAAGGCAGGCCCTTTCCGCGGGGCTGGCGCTGAACAGGACATGTCCGCTTCCTCCCAGCCTTAGCCTCCAGGTCAGGTCTCCAGCCCCTATCCTTGAGACCTCAAAGACAGCTCAGTAGGGCTGGGCTTGGGGGTTGTGCAGCTGATGCTAGGCAGGGCGCGGGCCCGGGGGCGGCGCTGTCTCATCCCGTGGCTCGGGCAGGTGCGGCAGAGCCGGCTCTCACGCGGGCCTGTGTGTCCTTGGCCCGCAGAGATGGACGGCGATGGCGGCCGCCGAGACGCCCCCGGCGCGCTGATGGAAACCGGGCGCGGCGCGGGGCCCGCGGGCATGGCGGAGCCGCGGGCGAAGGCGGTGCGGCCCGGGCCCCAGCGCTTCCTAAGGCGCAGTGTGGTGGAGTCGGACCAGGAGGAGCCGCCGGGCCTGGAGGCGGCGGAGACTCCAAGCCCTCAACCTCCGCAGCCCCTGCAGCGCCGGGTGCTTCTGCTCTGCAAGACGCGCCGCCTCATCGCGGAGCGCGCCCGCGGCCGTCCCGCTGCCCCTGTGCCCGCTGCCCCTGCCGCGCCGCCTGGCTCCCCTGGCACCTCGGCGGACCCCGGCCCAGAGCCCACAGGCACAAAGGAACTCACCCCAGACCCCGCAGCAGCCGCGACCGCGCCTGCCCTCGACGGCAGCCCCCAGGAGGAGGCGGCTGCAGTGAAGAAAGAGGACGCGGGGGCGACCGAGGTGAAGCCTGAGTCCGGGCGACCACGCCGGGACGAGCCGGAGGAGGAGGAGGACGACGAAGATGACCTTAAGGCTGTGGCCACCTCCTTGGACGGCCGCTTCCTCAAGTTCGACATTGAGCTGGGCCGCGGCTCCTTCAAGACAGTGTACAAGGGGCTGGACACCGAAACCTGGGTGGAAGTGGCCTGGTGCGAGTTGCAGGTGAGGGCGCGCCGGCCTGCAGGGGGATGTTGGTTGGCGAGGCTGTCCTTGGGTACGTCCTTGCTCTTGTCCCCCATGCTTTAGGTAGCCCCCGGGGGCCGTGTGGCCGTGTGTGTTACCCTCTGTGAGGAGTGGCTGGCAGGATGTATGCCAGGTGTGTGGACCGCGTGTGAGGCCCATCCTGGTCTGTGTGCAGGTTGGGGTTTGTGAGTCAGCCTCTGAGACCAGGTTGGGCTTCCAGTATGGGTACCCAAGTGTGTGCACAGTGGGAGTGGGCCCTGGAGAGTGGGCACTTAGAGGGCGTGTCTGTCAGGCTGCTTCTCCAGTCCTCATGACCCACTTTACTGACCTAGCCAGTCTGGACCGTTGTCTTTGCAGAAGCCATGTGTGGGGGGCTTCAAGGTTGGTGTCCAGTGTCACAGAGCAGAGCTGGAGCTGTTGTTAAATTAGCTGAGGTCTGTGAGGTGTGGGTGCCCCAGCGGGCATGTCTACAGGCTTGTTCTGACCCAGGGTTCTGTGACCCATGGACAGTGTCTGGTGGGGACCTGGGGCCCACTGGGTAGGGCCTGGAAGCACCATCAATAGTCTCTTGGTGTTCTGAGGGCTCCATTTGTTTGCCAAATGGATGTGTGAGAAGTCTTAAAACCCTGGCATGAAGAATGCAGGTGGAGTATTTTCTTTTCCTTGGATACAGAGGCTCTGGGCATGTATTTTTCATAAGCCTGCCCTCACGTTGCCTGTGTGAGCCCCATCAGCCCTGGGCAGTTATATAAACGGCAACCCTAGCTGTCCTGGGCCAGCCTTGGGAGCAGAGGCCTTGCCTATCATGGAGGGTGGGGACAGTGTTTATAGGCCTCCCTTCTCGTGGGGCCAGCCCTGGAGAGTGCCTGCTGTCTGGAGGTGTAAGCCTACTCCACTGGCCTGTAAAGTTAGCTGGCCTTCCAGGCCTGACGCAGGGCTGGGGCGAGCCAGGGCATGTTGGGTTCCAGGGCTGCCGGCCACACTGCAGGATGCCTGCGATTTTGGCTCAGAAATGGGATTAAGTTGCTGTGTCCTTCAGCTTCTGCGGGGTGGCTTGCATGTGTGTGCAAGCTGGGCTAATTTGGAGAGTGTTGACCTGTCCTCAGCCTTTCTCCCAAAACAAAGAGCTCCAGAGGCCTCGCCTCCCATTACCCTTTGGTTCTACTATGGAAATACGGCTTTTTGTGGCAGGGGTCAGTGTTGTCCTGTGGGGTACTTCAGGAGGCACAGAATAGCTGCCCTTCTCATGGCCCCACAGGCTCTGGGTGGCCTTGATGGTGAAGGACAGGCAGCAGGTAGAGCAGGGGGCTGTGGGCTGAAGGTTCTGGAGGGTGCTGGGGTGTCCCTGCGGCAAAAGAAGGCAGAGAAGTGGGAGGATTCTGAAAGGGGAGAAAATGATTCTTGATTATGGTAAATGCCACAAGACTTTCCTCTCTACCTGCTCTTCCCAGCTGACCTGGCATGGCGTGTTGAGCACTCTTGGGTACTGCCACTGAGAAATGCCTCTACAGCAGTGGTTCTCAACCTGTGGGTCACGACCCATAGGAACTGTATTAAAGGGTCGCGGCATTAGGAAGGTTGAGAACCACTGCTCTACAGGGTGGAAGATGGAGTTAGGGGTGCTGCAGCAGGCTGGCTGAGTTATACTTCGGCAGCTGGAACCTGCTGATCTAGCTGAGGTACTGCTGGCGCATGTGACTCTCAGAGCTTGTTAATTCCCATTCCCTTTAAGGAAAGGCAGGAGGTTCTGTCTCTGGGTCTGTCTGCCGCGGGCACAGGGTGGAGCCTGGACACCGTCCAGGGGTATTTTTCTGCTTGATCTCAGATGGGAGTGGGCAGCCTAGAGGAGGCTTCTGGTCTATGCAGTGTTCTGTGCTGGGATGTTGTTACTGGTACCCCAAGATGTTATGGAAACTGTTCCTGCACCTCCCCCAACTAGAAGTACTGCCAACATTTGCCCCAGGCTGGTGTGCATCTTTGGCATCAACTCCCTGTGCCTCGGCTGGTCTGAGGTTTTCTATGAGAGGTTCTGGACCAGTTTGGAAGAGCCTTCTTTACTGAGAACCTGCTGTGTGTCGGGTCTGTGCTGGGAGCCTCATTATCACAAACCTGGACGACTGTGGGGACATGGAACCCACTGGAGTTCCCCCAAGGCCCCCAGATGGGAGATGTCAGGGGCACCTGCAGGATTAGGGGAGGAGTGCCCCAGCCTGATGTGGCAGGCAGGCATGGGCTGACTTTGTGCAGGAGAGGCTGGCATTAGGGCTACCTTTTCTGTGTCCCTGGCAATAGGCAGGGGCTGGTGGGAGGTTGGAATGGGATAGGGTGGGATGTAGGGCTACGGGGAGATCAGGGCATAGACTGTGGGAGGGAGGTCAGAGTCCTTGAGGGGAGTGACCCTCCTGGGTAGAGCTCAGGGTCAGGCCTCACAGACCACCACTATGCAGAGGGAGTGCATGGGGGCAGGCAACAGGTGTGTGTTCCTTCTCCAGGTGTCTTAGCTTTGTCCCAGGGAGCGGGCTTTCTTAGTCCACAGTATGGAGGTGATCATCATGTACCAATGCTTTCCCAGCATTGGGAATAGGGGCTCCTGGAGTTGTGGCTTACAGGGTAGAGGGGGAGTTGTGGGGGTGTTACCATTAGCCAGGGAGCCTTTTGGAATTTCTCTTGGCCTCTGCCAGTCTATTCCCCAGAAGCACCTCAGAGGGCAGTGGCCCCCTTCCATCTATCCAGGTGCTGGACTCTGTTCATGTTCCCCTTCTTAGCAGGCTGGGGGCTTGTGGGGCACCTGCTGGCCTCCTTGGAGGACTAAGAGGTGCATCATTTGCTTACTTTTCCTGGGATTCCCTGCCAAGTGGAGGAAACGCTTCCTTTATAGACCTAGTAGCCTGGCTTAGAGGCCATCTGATTTCCTTTGATAAATTAATGTTGAAGGACCTTTGTAGAGAGAGTATTATTTGTTTATCTCACATTGTAGGGCAGTGAGATGTTTCATCTTCAGAATTCTCCATATGCTTGCGCTGTTTTTGTGGGAGAAGGATAAAATTTTATCTTCCTGTCATTTTTCTTTTGAATGAACTTTTATTCTTGGCACTGGAACATGTTATGGTAAGAAGGAAGGAAGTAAAACCCACCTAGAATCCTCTTGCTCTCATTTTCTCTCACACTTTCCATGTTCCTGTGACTATCTTTGGCCAGCTCTGGTCTCTGTGGACAGTATGGGGTAATCTGGGGTCTTCTGTTGGCCCTGGGAGCAGCTGCTGCCTGCCATGTGAGCTGGGCTACTCTATGCGGACAGGCCTGGGTCCTGTCTGGGCATTGGCCTGACCCTCTGCAGGGTGATGATACCTGTGTCTGGTGTGGTATGACCAAAGCATGGTAATGAGGAGGTATCTGGCATGGGGCAAGGGTCATCCTTGGGTCAGCAGAGCCTTACCCTCTCCTCCTTGTGGTGTTAAACTTTGACTTCCTCAGTCCTCTTGGCTTCTTGTAGGACTGACACTATTCCATGTAGCTTAAGGCTCCTGCTCTCATTTGCTGCCACCTTTTGAGAAAATGCAGCCAGCCTAGACCCCAGGCTGAAGTCAGGAGTCAAAGGTGGCTTGTTTGTCTTGGTTCCTGTTTCTGCTGTGTCTCTCTTCGGGACCTGAAGGAAGCCTTGGTTTCCATCCCCATGTTGATACTGACCCCTCCCTGTCAGCATCCCCTCTGCTTTTAGCGAACATGGGTCTCAGACCCTCTGTGCCACCATGTCCCTGCAGAAGGCCACTATGAGCTTCAGGGCTAGAACCTGAGTTTCCCAGGAGGGTACCTGGGGGTCTGTCTCTTTCCAGGAGGCATTCAGTCCTTGACCCTCAGCCTAGAGTACTTGCTGGCCCTGGCAGGAAGAGGAATGGAGGCTCCTGCTAGACCCAGCACCACCTGAACCCTGCCGGCCAGGGACACAGGTCCCTGGGCTGCCTGGTCATGAAGCAGGTGCTACTGCTGCTCTGTGCTGCCTGGAAGGGGTCAGGCTCAAAGAACAGTGTGTTCCTGACTCACCACCCCCATCCGGATGTCTCAGTGTCCTGTCCATCTGCCTGTGCCCAAGAGGGAGTGACACCCACGGAGGCTTGCTGAATGCAGCCTGTTACTAGTAGATAGGTCCCTTTGCTGTCCTCCAAGGACAGCTCAACTGCTCCACAGCTTCTCTGATGGCTGTGAGCAGCCCACTGCTGCCAGCACTAAGCCAGACACATGTCCCAGGAGGACTTAGAGCCTGAGCAGTTTGCATGATGGCCCCTTGCAGGAGTCCTGGTCACCTTGGAGCTTTCCTCTGTGACCCTGCTGACATGGAGAGAAGATGGGATAGGAGGGGCAAGTTGATGTCTGAGTATAGGAGAGAGGGTTTGTGCTTGCTTGCTGGGGCAGGATACTCAGAGAAGGTTCATCCCAATTTGGCTGGCAGTCACCCTTCTTTTTTCTTTCTCCTAATGCTTAATTTTATTGGAAGAGCTATAATTTGAGATCAGTGGGATGCCAATGCTGAGTTTGTTTTCTTGGGTGAGATGTTTTATGTGCCATGCGACCATGGTTTTGGTTTGGTTGGCAAGGGAGGTTGGCACTAGCTGCCTGAAATGCCTGTGTAGACGACTTTCCCTCCCTCCTGCCAGGGGCAGAATGGTGGGCACCTGAGCTCTTACAGGCCCTTCTCCTGCCTCCCAGGCAGGGCTGGTGAGGTCTGTTTTGGCAACAGTGATGTGTAAGCAGCCTGAGCAGCAAGTCACCATCATGGAGGCACATTGAGGCTCAGGCACCATAGCTTATTCTCGGTTGGAAACAGACGCTCCTGTGGCCAAGTGGTATCTTTGAGGGCACCTGGTTGAGCCTGATTCAGGACTAGGTTTGCTGTGGGACTTGGGCCCACCTGTGCTGCTCTCTGAACCCCAGAGTGAGGACCCCAGGACCAGCACAGGCATGCGGAGGGCTGACTGCTCATTTGCTGTGCTGTAGCTGAACCTTGTGTTTTCTCCAACTTTGTAACGTGGTAGGAGGCCTGGGAGGGCAGCTGGACATGCCCTTTTACAGCCCAGCACTGGAACCCTCTATGATGGCGGAAAGGTTCTGTCTCTGTGATCTGTGTCCACATGTCCTGCAAAGCACCTAGAACTTGGCTGGAGTAGATGAGCATCTGGGTTTTGAATTTTCCCCACACTAAACATGGGCACAAATGGCGACACATCCCCAGCCACTCAGTGAGATGGTCCACACCTACAGCTCTATCTGGGGCTCTCTGCCAGGTGGTTCCTTTTCCAGAGGATAAAACCGAGGCCCAGATAACATAGAGGTGGCCATGGAGATGCCAGACAGACCCAGATGGGAATGGCATATAGACCAACTCATGGTAAGGTAGATGAGGGCTGGGGACGTATTGGGGCTGGACAAGGCCAAGGAGGTACACGGCTGGCCCTGGTCCTGTGCCTGAAACACCAACAGAGGACAAGATTGGGCATTTGGGCATTGAGGTCCTGGATTTGGTGGTAGCATTGTGCCAGCATCAGACTTAAAGAAGAGCAAGATATACTCTGCGTCACCTGGTGGATCTGTGGGGTATAAAAGTTGTGTCACCCCCACCCTGCCACAATGTTTTCAGGGACTGGTTGAGGGATTACTTTGAGGTGGGGGGCAAAGCTTTGTTGATGGGCTGCTAGCCAGAACATATCATCAAGAGAAGGGGAAAGAGTGGGTATTCTGGAAGGATCCAGAGGCCAGGCAGGTCTTGTGACCAGGGTTTAATAGTGCAGTCTTGTGTGTTCAGAGTGAGCATGTACTTTGCTTCTAGGCCCAAAGTTACTGCAGTGAACAGGACAGGCCATGACCCTGGGAGGCAGAGTTAATAAGATATCCGAAAATATATTGGGTGGGTTGGAGGGATGCTATGGTAGAGAGAGAGCCTAGTCCTCAGAAGGAGAACTGTGGGAGGTGGCAGAGTGAGCTGGTGTGGACACTCGGTGGCAGGGGACAGCCTGTGCAAAGGTCCTGAGGCAGGGGCCCATCTAATATGGAAGAATATCAGGCAAGTGCAGCCTCGTCAGGAGGGCCTGTAGTGGCAAGAACTTGGCCTGACAGAGGGACATGCCACCTTGGGCTGGGGCAGGGTCTGAGCAGAGGAAGGGCGGGAGCTGGTGAATTTTTCGTCAGGTTCCCTGGCTGCTGCTGGTATTGTTTTGGAGGTGGGGTAGGGAGCCAGTGAGGAGGTGACTGCCACTGTCCTGGTGAGAGACATCAAGGCTCCTACCCAGGGGTAGGGGCTGGGGTGGGAAGGAGTCCTGGATTCTGGGTACATTTGAAAGTAGAGAGCACAGGATTTGCTGCACATTGGATTTGAGGGTGGTGAAGGTGGGACTTGAGATGATGGCAGAGTTCTGGACTTGGTAGGATGTGGCTGCCTTCTGTTAAGATGGGCAAGGAAAGTGAATTTGGGGGAAGAGCAGGCTTTGGCTTGGGATATGCTTAACTTGAGTGACCTGTAGGCAGCTAAGGGTGGTCCTCCTGGGAAGTGGGGTTTCCCAGACAGAACCTGTGCCATGAGCCCAGGTAGGGATGCCCAGGAGTGCTTGGATGGCCCAGGACTGAGCCCGAGGGGTGGTCAGGAGGGAGGGGCCCCGCCCATAGCCCTGCTCAGAGGATCTTTCCCAGGATCAGCAGGCGCTGGCTTGAAACATGATTCTTATAAGGTAAGTCAAAATAAGGACCTGTAGCTGCAACTTGAGGAAAACTGTGTCTGCTTTTGGACTTTATCTTTTTCGTTACCTCCTCTGTCTCACCTGCCACAGCCAATCCATAGTCAGTGTGGCTGGGCCTGCAGTCCTGGGCTAGCCAGGCTTGCACCTTGCCTGTTACTCACTTTCCAGAACAGCTTGGACTTGAGCCCTCTGTACCCATATACATCTTGCAGACATCTCGTGGGCATCTCTCGGGGCCTGTGGCTTGGGCTTGGCTTCACACTGCATCTGGAAAATGCCCAAGGTGACAGTATGGAGCTTTAGGTCACCACTTTGATGGAGGAGAACTTGACTCAGCCCAGCAGAGGGTCAAGTTCTGTGGGCTTTTGTCTGGGTCTCCTTTGCAATCCTTCCTGGCTGAACTGCGGTGATGGGCGTGGGCGGCGGGGTTCAGGAGCTCCACAGCCAGGCTGGGCTCTTCCCTCATAGGTCCTGCCCTGGTGTACACCAACATCCCGAGGGTCGGAGGGCTGTGGGAACGAGCCCTGACATTGTAAGCCTCAGTTTACCCATTTTTCTAGTGTGGATGGTGCCAGCCGACTTTCACAGGCTGTGAAGACTGTTGAGAGAAGTGCATTCCACCTGAGCACACAGGGCCTTCAAGTTCACCTCTTCTCACTCCCCTCCCTTCCCCCTGCAAAGTAAACAGTTGTCAACAGTAGAGATGTGCAGCAAAGAGCAAGCTGACCCTGCAGATGGAGACTCCTTAGGCTGCCTGTCTCCCTGCCTGGGAACTGTGAGCACCTGCACTGCTGTTGCTTTTAGTGTTGGAGATGCAGATAAGGAAAAGGGTGTGAATAGTAGCAGCTGGGATTTTTGGAAACAAGTTAGGACCTGCCTCTGGCCATAGATAATCTGGGGCTGTGTTTCTGGGAATCTTATCTGGGTGGAGAGGCCCGAGTGAGTATGGTGGAGGCTGGCAACTTGAACGCTGTAAGTTTTCCTGCTTCCAAGAGTTTTCAAATCTAAGTCTATTTCCTGGAGGGTTGCTAAGGATTTCCCAGAATACTTGATTACTACCTCTAATTTAAGTTAGTGTTCATTAAAATTTTTTTGAAAAGAAGAAAAATATCAAGACAGTGTGTTATTGATAAAGAATGGACCAATAGATTCAGTGCATCAGAACACAGAGCCCAGAAACGGATCCTTAGAAAGTCAACTGATCTTTGACGAAGAAGCAATTCAATGGAAAAAAATAATCTTTTCAACAGATGGTGCTGTAACAACTGAATGTCCACTTGCTAAAAAGACTGTAGACACAGGCTTTATACCCTTCATAGAAATTAACTTGAATCCTAGACTTAAATGTAAAATCCAAACTATAAAACTCCTAGATGACATAGGAGAAAACTTAAGTGACTTTGGGTTTGGCAGTGATTTTAGACACAATACTAAAGGCACAATCTATGAAGAAAAGAAAGTCTATTCTGTGAAAGATGCTGTCAAGAGGAGAAGGCAGGCCACAGACTGGGAGAAAATATTTGTCAAAGACCCATCTGCTAAAGGACAATTATCCAAAAGATACAAAGAACTCTTAAAACTCAACAATAAGGCTGGGTATGGGGGCGCACACCTGTAATCCTAGCATCTGGGAGGCTGAGATGGGAAGATTGCTTGAGCTCAGGAGTTTGAGACCAGCCTGAGCATGAGTGAGACCCCCATCTTTACTAAAAAAACAAAACAAAACAAAACTAGCTGGGCATGGTGGTGTACTCTTGGTTACTTGGGAGGCTGAGGCAAGAGGATTGCTGAAGCCCAAGAGTTTGAGGTTGGTGTGAGCTGTGACGCCATGGCACTCTACCCAGGGTGACAAAGTGAGACTGTTAAAAAAAAAAAAAAAGAATAAGAAAACAACCAGATTAAAAAAAAATAGGCCAAAGGCCTTAACAGACCCTTCATCAAAGAAGACACCCAGGTAACAAATAAGCATATGTAAAGATGTTGCACATCATAAGTCTTCAGGGAATTGCAGATTAAAACAACTGTGAGTGCCCACTACACACCTGTTAGAATGGCCAAAGTCCAAAACACTGACCACGTGCATGATGGTGAGAATGTGGAGCAAAGGAACTCTCATTCATTGCTGGTGGGAATACAAAATGGGGTAGCCACTTTGAAAGCAGTTTGACAGTTTCTTAAAAAATTAAACACACTGACCATGTGATCTAGCAGTTGTACTCCTTGGAATTTACCCAAAGGAGTTAAAACTTATGTCCACATAAAAAGTGGCACACGGATGTTTATAGCAGCTTTATTCATCATTGCCAAAACTTGGAAGCAACCAAGGTGTCCTTCAGCAGGTGAATGAATACGTAAATTGTAGCACCTTCAGACAATGGATATTATTCTGTGCTAAAAAGAAATGAACTATCAAGCTGTGAAAAGACATGAAGGAGCTATAAATGCAATTTAAGTAAAAGAAGTCAATCTGAAAAGGATGAATATTGTATGATTCTAACTCTGTGATATTCTGGAAAAAGATCAGTGGTTTGGGCATTATGAGGAATGGGAGATGAATAGGCAGTTTTTTAAGGCAGTGAAACTTTTCTGTATGAGATTGTAATGGGAGACACATTACACATTTGTGAAAACCCATAAAATGTACAGCACCAACAGTGAGCCTGAATGAAAACCATGGATTTTAGTTAATAATGATGTATCAGCATTGGTTCATCAATTATAACAAGTATGCCACACTAATGCCAGATATGAACAATTGGGGAAACCATATATGTGGGTAGGAGGGAGTGTATGGGAACTCAGTACTTTTGCTCAATTCTTCCATAAACCTACAACAGCTCTAAAAATAGTTGATTGATTTAAAAATAAGTGTAATTGCTCTTCCAGGGACACTGTCTAGAGGCACTTAGAATGGTCCAGATTAGACATACCGTCTTAGGCTTTCCTACAATACAGCTTCTAACAAAACTAGGCTGTCCTGATCCTTGGTGATAGAACTATTTACCTTTACACCAAGAAGGTTGGGAAAGCACCAAAATCTGTATGTGGTGTGTGCCCAGCCAGACTTCAAGGGGTTTGTGCTTTTGAGACCTACAGTTCTATGAGGTTGTCTAAAACAAAAAACATGTCAGCAGGGCCTGTGGTGGCTCCTGTGTGTGCTAAATGTGTTCCTGACAGAATCAAGTGTACTTTCCTTATTGAGGAGCAGAAAAATAGTTGTGAAAGCATTGAAGGTACAAGCACAGAGTCAGAAAGCTAAATAAGAAAAAGGAAGCTTTTTTGAGTAATAAAAATTAAAAAGCTAAAAAAAGTGTAAAGGCTACAATAAAGAAGTTTGTAGAAATGAAAAAAAACTACCCATAATCCAAGTGAATATAACTACTTTTATTTTTGCATATTACCTTTTAGGTCTTGTTCACACACATATATCTTGTAGAAATATAACTGTAAGGCACAATAGCATACATCTGTAATCCCAGCACTTTGGGAGGTTGAAGTGGGAGGATCATTTGAGGTCAGGAGTTTGAGACCAACCTGGGCAACATAGCAAGACCCCGTCCCTACAAATAATTTTTTAAAAATTGGATGGGTGTGATAGTAGGCTCCTGTACTCCCAGCTACTCAGGAATGTGAGACAAGAGTACTTGTGCTTAGGAGTTCAAGGTTACAATGACTTGTGACTGTACCACTGCACTCCAGCCTAGTGACAGAGTGAAACTCTATCTCAAAAAACAAACAAAAATCCCCAAACCAAAAACAACTGTGACCACAGGGTATTTCAGCTTTTAAAATCTTGTTTCTAGATTGTCTTGTAAAGCCATTGGTTTATGAGAGGAGGCCGTGGTTCTGGCGTGTATTCCTGGTCTTTGTGTTGTTACATCTCCTTTGTTAAGAACAGTAGCTTCAGTAGAGGGGTCTGTCACTAGGTAGATTCGAGGACTATAGGGTCAGGCAGGCATTGCTGTTAAGGAACTTCTCAGAGCCTTTAAAATGCCCACGTTGTGAAGTTCTTGGGAAGGGAGGGCAGGAATGGAAGGCATCGGGTCTCTACCTCCTTTTCTTTCATTTTACAAAAGTCCTGTAGTCCAGGACTGACTTTGGGCCAACTGTTATTATCAGGCTTATTGGTTAAGGGTTGCTGGTAATCAGGAGAGGGTGTTTTTGGGCACCATTGCTGTTGCTGTGGGGGCTTCCCTGTCTCATTCAGAGGTGGTACCCTTGGTGGACCTTGGAGCTAGACCTGGAAAGCTGGTCTTGTCCATGAGTCTCCCCACCTGTCTTGGGCCAGAAGCTGCCTTAGGAGGGTACTCCTGTGACCACTCTCCCCTCAGGCCCCCTACTTTCCTGGCTTTCTGTTTGCTTGTTCATGGTGGATTAACTAGGACAGTTCTCAGCTGTGAGCTGACTGTGGTAACAATGCTGACTTTTGGTCATATCCAGAATCTGGAATCTGGACATGGCCAGTTGAGAGCCTTAGAGGCTGCTCAGCATTGTTGGCTGGGACATAGGTCTTTCCTTCTTTCTCTTCTGCTCTTCTCAGCCTTGTTGGCATTGTCTCAAGCCTTGCTTGCTGCCTCATGGCTGTGGTAGAACTGTCCCAGCTTCAGCCATCAGAGCCATGTTTGAAGGTAAGAAACAAGTATGGGGTTAGATGGGGGCCTCGCAGCCAAAAGGATCATTTCTCAAATGAGGGAAATGTTTCCTAGTGATCTTCTTTGGTGTCTCTGGTTAGAATGGGTTCACCATGGTCTACCCCAGCTACTGGGGCTTCTGGTGTTCCCTGCATGGATCTTGGCGTAGTGGGTTGTAATCTGTCCCCTAGGGCTGTGCGCAGTGGGTTTCTCTTGGTGGGCTGGGGTGGTGGGCTATGGGCTGAGGTGCACCTGTGTCTGTCGTGGTCACCTTGTTCCTGCATGGTACTGTGTGTGTGTGATGGAACCTTCTTCTGCTGGGGCCTGTCTCCCTAACGGGACAACCCAGATGTCCTGTTGTGTCTGGAGGCTGCTCCCTGCACAGGTATGTGGGTCCTCAGGGTTGCCTGTCCTCTTCCTGTATGACCACTCCTGGCTCTCCACCTGCCACCCCCAGCCCCATCAAAGATTACTCCTCTCTGCCAGCAGTCTAATTTTCACTACCTCCAATTTTTTACTTTTAAAAACTTAATGTAGCAGGCTCGGCGCCTGTGGCTCAGCGGGCTAAGGCGCCAGTCACGTACACCTGAGCTGGTGGGTTCAAATCCAGCCCAGGCCCGCCAAACAACAATGATGGCTGCAACTAAAAAATGGCCGGGCGTTGTGGCGGGCGCCTGTAGTCCCAGCTACTTGGGAGGCAGAGGCAGGAGACTCGCTTGAGCCCAGGAATTGGAGGTTGCTGTGAGCTGTGATGCCACAGCGCTCTATCCAGGGTGACAGCTTGAGGCTATGTCTCAAAAAAAAAAAAAAACTTAATGTAGCAGAAAAGTTAGTTACTGGTTTGCCACATTTCCTCTATCTCTGCCTCCATGTCTTTCTGACCCATTTGCAGCTCATCTGTGAATACTTGAATGCGTGGCTTCTGATAGGAAGGAGGACATGTCCCCACATCACCTCCACTCATGCCACACTCCAGGGTGTGACTGCCGGCGGCCAGTGACGGGTCCGACAGGCAGGCTATGCCCGGCTTATCCTGTGTGGATCCAGGATGCAGTCAAGGATCATGTGCAGTGTCTGGTTGTCATGTCAATTTTAATCCAGAAGAATCCCTCCACTATTTTTGTTATTGTTTTTGAATCTTTTGGCATTGTCTTTTGAGGGCTCTGGGCCAGTGGTCCTGCGTGGACACCCTGTCTGGATTTGTCTGGTGTTTCCGCATGGCTGTGCTGGGTTGTGCATTCCTGGCGTGGTGCTGGGCTAGTGCTGTGTGTGCAGATCAGTCTGGGGCTGGGCTACCCCTGCAGGGGACATGAAGGCAATCCGAGCTTTGTTGTTAATACTGAAGTAACCATGCCGATGCAGTGGGGCACCTCTCTGTGCTCTAGGGACATGTCCAGGGAGGCACTGCAATTTCCCCCTTTTATTGAGGAGGGAACTGAACCAGGAAAAGGCATTGTCTTGTCTTCCTAGCCAACCACTGAAAGAACAGGGACATGACCCAGGCTGAGGGGTTCTGACATGGCCCAAGCAGGCTGGGCTGCAGGCTTAGGTCGTTCTGGGACTCGGGGCCACCCAGCCTCCTTCCTTCCTTCCTTCCCACAGCTCATGCCCCTGAGTGAGAGCCCAACCTCTGTTTTAAGTTGAATTGTTGATGCTGTCAGGACTTGCTGTCAGCCTGAGGAGGGCTGTGGGCCATCCCAAGTGCTCTGAGCTCCTGGGTAACTGCGGGGTCTTGTGATTTCCTCCTGCAGGTGGGGCTTGCTGGCAGGGGACGCTGACCGTGAGACCACCTCCTTCCTGCCTACCTATTCCAGGAGAGCCCCCCTCCTCAGACACCTGCCAGCCCTGGACAGGCTCCATTGAGTGAGGAGAGTCTGCCCCAGGCATTGGGTTCATGAAGGTGGAGGGTGGTTGCCACAAGGGAAGGCGATGGGACAGACATGGGAACCTGACAAGGGAGAAATTGTCTGGAGCCTCCTTACTCTGAGACAGCAGTTTTCACTCTTATGATTTTCTTATCTCATTTTCTTATTCTTGGGCACTTTTGCAAAGTCATGTTCATGGCGTGTGTGCTGATGTGTGGGCAGTGATGGTGAATCGCTCAGCCTGCCTTTGGCCCTCACTTCCAGCCCAGTCACACACCCCTTGCCTCTGCTGCACAAAGCCTGGAGTTGAGCTGGGCAGCTCTGGCAGTGAGTCTGGGGCATGGGGCCTCCTGATGTGAACTGGGCCTGGGCCTGGGCCAGATCCATTGCCATCCCCTTGCCCGCTGAGTTTGGGGTGGGTAGGGGCCTGGCTTAGCCCCAGCCTGGCCCCACCAGCTGGACATGCCCCTCTTCCCTCTGGGCTGGGTCCTGTTCCTGGTAGTCCCTACAAGGACCTGAGACATCTGGGTATGTCCCCTTACACTGTGTGTGGTACATCATCTCAGCCTGGCTATGCTGGGATCATAAGGGTAGGCAGTTTGTGCAGTAGATAGGCTTGGGGCTGTCTTTGTCTGCAAGAAGAGGATAGTTTCTGTGCATTCGCTTGAGGGCCAGAGGTTGTGGGAGAGTGACTGAGGAAGCAACTTGGATGCTGGCTAGACAATGATGGCCATTGTCCTGTTTGAGCTCTCGGTGATTTGACACCTGCCCCAGGCTGCTGGTGCCCAGTTCCTTAGCTGGCCCCTGTGCTGCCCTTGCTCAGTGTGTTTGGACAAAGTGAATTGGCACCTTGATCTGTGGCTTATTTAGCAGGGAGTTGACCCCAGAGGATATTGGAATGTGGCCCTCAGGAGGCACCGGTGCCTCTTGGGCCTCGGGTTTGGGTGGCCCAGGGATGAGACAGCCATAGTGGCTCAGGGTGTAGTGGATGCAGAACTGCCTTCCACAGATGTGCCACCTTTGCCATTTGTAAAAAGAGCATTAAAAAGGAGGCATGAAAGTGAATAAAGTCACCAATTTACAAGACAGGCTAAATAGGTTGAGTTGAGGGAAAAGGGCAAAAACATTGAACATAACCAGTTAGAAATAATTGAAACAAAAGCAGATATAAAAATCAAGGGAAATAGTTTTTTTAAAAAGAAAGAGACAGATGATATTTTTCTAAAGGTAAAGGGAAATCAAATGTTGATGGTGAGGGACATGTTTTTGCTTGGATGGATCCTCAGTGCAGCCCCCTCCCCAGTGCTGACCCAGGAGTCCTCTCACAGCAGAGAGTTCCCAGCACCCCCAGCACAGGTGGCATCAATGCATTCTTTCTTTCTTTTTTTTTTTTTTTTTTT
>CAUYON010094250.1:0-36390 GCA_963573935.1 Arctocebus calabarensis | reverse complement strand
TTTGGAAATACATTTGGAGAATACTTAGAGATCTAAAAATAGATCTGCCATTTGATCCTATAATTCCTTTATTGGGTATATATCCTGAAGACCAAAAATCACATCATAATAAAGATATTTGTACCAGAATGTTTATTGCAGCACAATTCATAATTGCTAAGTCGTGGAAGAAGCTCACCCCTTTATTCTTACCTTCTCCCTCTGCCCACATTAGCAACCCACATTTATCAACAGCCTGTCTACCAACCATGTCTACCACTCGGCTATGTCTAACAACTCAATACGTGTCCTCCGAAACTTATATCCTCTACTATCCCACACCAAAATACCAAAAACAAACAAAGAAAACCTCTTATTCTCCTTAAATCCCTCAAATCACAATCTACCCAGGTTCTCATCAGTGGTTTTTCCTTGTCCCTTACGTCCTCCCTTCAGATCCCATCTGGCTGCCTGACTGTAGCTCCTCAGTCATTCTCCCTTCCATCCCTTCCCTCCACAGCCTTCTGCGTGGTCTCTCTGCCTTATGTGGCCACTCTAGGCCCTGCTGGCCCTTCCTTACCCCCATCCATGTGCCGCCCTATCCAAGTCACCTTTTGAAATTACAATCTGATCAGGTAGGTATACCCTGCTTCAAATCCTTCAATAGCTCTCCAGTGCTTAAAACTAATACTCCAATTCCTTAGCACATCCTCCAAAAAAAAACCCACAGAGTTGACCTATGACCCAGCAATTACACTCTGGGTATACACCCAATTTCACCCAAAAGAAATTTAAGCAGGAACTCAAACAGATATTTTTATATAAAAATTCAATAGCAGTAGCATTATTCACAATAGCTAAGAGGTAAAATAACCCAAAATGTGGTACACAGGCGCAATGGAACACTATTCAGCCTTGAAGGAAATTAGATGCATGCTACCACATAGATGAACCTTCAGGACGTTATGCTAAGGGAACTAACTAAGCACGTCACAAAGGACAAATGTTGTAAGATTCCCCGTATATGCGGCACACAGAATAGTCAAATTCATAGAGACAGAAAGAAGGATGGTGGTTACCAGGGACTGGGAAGTTGCTGTGTAATGGGGTATAGATGTTTAGTTTGGGACGATAAAAAAAGCTCTACTGATGTGATGGTTGGACAACAATGTGAACGTATTTAATGCTTCTGGACTAACTGTACGCTGAAAAAAGGTTAAAAATCAAAACTTTATGTTATAAATGTTTTATCCTAATAATAAAAAAATTCCTTAACAGAGAACGGCTGACAACACAATGACTCTAGCTGTCTCATCTCTCCCCTGCAGAGTACTCCCACCCTAAGGTAACCCTCTCACAACATACGAAGGTGCCAAGACCTACAACGGCGCTCTCATCTGGGCCTCAGCTTATGAGCTATGGGTATACATTAGCCCAAACAATGGTAGCTTCCAAGGTTCTGGCGTCAGGACTCAGGGACTACTATCAGTTGGCTGCACACACCAGAATAGGAGTTCATGGAGATCCAGGGAACAGGGTATAATTCAGGGCCTCCTACAGAAGAAGCCTATAGGAATGAAGCACAATGACAGATCATGTACAGGAGAGAGGGGGGCACAACAGCTGCTTTAGATGCTGAGAGTGGTCCTAATTGTAGGCCCTTGAGAGTTCAGCTGAGCTTCTGGTCTTAAATAAATCCCCCCAAACTAAACCAGTGTGAATAGCCAAGTATTCATCACAGGCAGTGTTCCCTGAGCAAGCCAACTATATAGACTGAGTGCTTATTTTTCCCCCAGATTCTTAGGTTGACGTCCTAACCCCTAATATGATGATAATTTGAGAGTAAAGCCTTTGGGAGGTAATTTAGTTCAAATGGACTAAAAGGGTGGGGCCCCATGATAAAATTAGTGTCCTTATAAGAGGAAGAGGCACCAGAGCTCAGTGTTTCTCTGCCATGTGGGGAGACATCTGAAAGGCAGCCACCTTGCATAACCCTGCAAGCCAAGAAGAGGGCCCTCACCAGAAAATGAATCTGCTAGCTACCTAATCTTGCACTTCCCTACTTCCAGAAGTGGGAAAAAATAAATGTTTTTTGCTTAAGCCACCCAGTGTATGGCATTTTATTATAGCAGCCTGATCAGACTCTTACGCCAACTGTTAGTTTACTTGTCTGCTCCTCCTCTGGAGAAGGTAGGCTGGAGTTCTCAATATGCAAAAGACCCTACTGCCTGGGAGAGTGGTTGACACACAGAGTCCTAGCATGTCGCATAAAGAATGAATGTGCTAAATTAGAGAGGCACAGCCCATTCTGCCTTCCAGGACTGTTTCCCTCATCTCTGCCCTTCCCATCCAGGTCATTAGTGTCAAAGGATACTCAGAGAGCCACAGACAACACACCAAGCATGTCTCCATGAAGGACTCAAGTTAGAAGCCAAAGCACAACACATTTTCTCAGTATTTACCAACCTAAAGGGCAAATGAAATGAAAACTGGATTCTCGGGCGGCGCCTGTGGCTCAGTGAGTAAGGAGCCAGCCCCATATACCAAGGGTGGTAGGTTCGAACCCGGCCCCAGCCAAACTGCAACAAAAACAGCCAGGCGTTGTGGCGGGCGCCTATAGTCCTAGCTGCTCAGGAGGCTGAGGCAAGAATATCTCCCAAGCCCAAGAGCTGTAGATTGCTGTGAGCTGTGACACCACAGCACTCTACCAAGGGTGACAAAGTGAGACTCTGTCTCTAAAAAAAAAAAAAGAAAGAAAGAAAGAAATGAAAACTGCATTCTTTAGAACAATTTACTCAAGTAGCATGACTCTCAAAGGACAAGGGGCTGGTGGGGAAGACAGAACCACACAGGGTACTTTATAAGATTCCCCAAAGTACATGAGAAAGCATACCTTTGCAGACATTTGTAAAAAGGTTCAAGTGAAGCTGATTTTCATTCCTATCAACACACTCGCCTGAAGAAATTTATATAAGTTATGTCTATTCATGGCATTTACTTCATAAATTATAGTCATCTCATTTTCCAATCCTTTATTCCACTGTTCAAGCCAGCTACATATTGAGCCCTCTCCCACCTTTTCTCTAAAGCTTTCTGCTAAAAATATCTAATGGATTGCTAGTAGGAGGGCTTTGGTTGGGATTTTTGGATTAGGAAAGAAACAGGCACAACTACTGGGCAATTCCCATACAGTATGGTATTGCCTTGTGTTCAACTTCTGGATAATACAAAGGATAGTTAATTAGTAGACAATAAGGAAATCAAATAGATTTGAATATGGAGTGAAAAAAAAATGGACAAAAGCAAATGGAAGTTTGTATACCACAGAGCCTGACTCCAACTTTAAAAAGCTCTGTGAGTAGGAGGGGCAATTAATTCATCATCCTGGTTAACACTCCAGAGGGTGTCTCTTCATAGGCCACTGGGGTCAAGGCCAAGGTTTCCTTCTGTCCAGGTACAAAAAGGACGGTCTCACCAACAAAAGCCATCACCTAGGAGCTCAACTAAACTCAATCCCAGACACAGGCCCGTTTTCAAGGATTGAAAGAGCACCTAGAACTTCACAATTCATTAAGTGACAGGGAAACAGATTTTTCCAACTGTGTCAAACTCACTGAAAGTGAGTATGACAAATATATCATCTACACTAATTTTATTAATAAAAGGATTTTTGAGTCAAAAATAACAGTGGCTGCTATAACACACAAGGTTTGGGGTTACTAACAACTAACTTTTCTGATCTATGAGCAAAATTTCTAAGTGCTTTTGTTTATAATTAAAGAGGAAGAAGGAAGACCTCAGGATCGCAGGCAAAACCTTCTTAGAACAGAAGAAACAGTGGACCCAGGAAGAATGACCCATCTGGTTGCTGGGAGAGCCAGGGCAAGGATGCAGCTTTCCTGACTGGCCTGAGAATGGTCTTTCACACCTATTGTATTAAACACACCCTTCAGTACAAACCCTAATTTGCCAAACTCTTCACAACACCCATGGTTTTTTAAAGAAAAGCTGCACACCAATATTATAGAAGGCATATAGCAATAGCATAGGATTCTTTGATCCACCCCAATATGGTACAGCCCAGGCTTTGGAAC
Source organism: Arctocebus calabarensis (assembly GCA_963573935.1). Lineage (NCBI taxonomy): Eukaryota > Metazoa > Chordata > Mammalia > Primates > Lorisidae > Arctocebus > Arctocebus calabarensis. The sequence goes on along the minus strand of CAUYON010094250.1, from coordinate 32,317 downwards.
CCCAGTCACACTCAAATCCAAGGGAATTCGGCTCTGGAATTCAAATGTCTGCTCTAAAAACTCAGAGAGGGCAACATCCCTTCCACAGGATTGTTATGTGGACTGGCTGAGCGAGCCAACTTGCCAGATAAGTTCCTCCTTTCCCAAATCCCATTTCTTCTTCTGACCCTGAAGAGCTTATCTACTCTTCACTCCTGTTTTCTGGAAGGTATGTAACTAACCTAGAGAGTTGCCTCTTTGCAATCAAATTGCCAAGGAACTCTAAAACCACTAAAGAGGAAATGCAGCCCACATCATTGCCCCCTACAGTCATTTCCCTGAACAGGAACGCTGGCTGCCCAAGGGCAGGACACTTCAGAGCGCTGTCCTCAAAGCTGCAGCTGCGCCTAAAAGCCACACCCTGCCTCCCTCTCTGCCCTCTCACCTGCCATAACCCTGAAGGTAGTGAATCGGCAGCAAGCAGCCCAGGCTTTAGGGGAGAACCCGTCGCCACTCTGTGCAGCTCACGCCAAATGTTACGAGGATTAATGAGCTAATGTCTGAAAGAGCTGCGAGTTCCTGAGGGACAAGGTAGCCAAAAACTATACAGCGCTGCCACATCCAGCAGCACAAACTCAGCTGCAGCGAGGAACGTGCTAATTATAACCCAAAGACTTCTCAATGTGCTCCCTAGAGACAGATAAAAAAATTCCGAGAAGTCAAAATGTGTTTAGGTTGGCAAACCTGAGATCCTGGAACCCCTAGATGAATGTAAAACTGCTCAAATGTAAATGGCACACCCTATAGCTCTGATTTGTTCCTGGCGGGTGCACAGACACCAACAACTAGTGATTATTAAACTAAATATGACCAGCAGGGGAAAACAAACTTCCCTTCCAAATGAACAGCTTTATTTATAAGGGGTCCCCGTCTCATTCTGTGTGTTAAGATCCTCACCCAAGTCTTGTCCCTTGCCCTCTCCCAAGCTTACACAGCTTAGAGATTCATTCTTCCTGTTCTCTTTATACTCACACCATCCAATCACATAAGGCACTCCCTCATTATAACCAAAAGTACAATGCTTTGCACCTGGCAGGCACCCACGTTGGGTTTCCTGTACCCATCAGTTTTGGAGGCCCCTCCAGATCATTTTGGGAGGGAGGAGTTGGTATTTTTTTTTTTTTTTTTGGAGACTGAGTCTCACACTGTCACCCTTGGTAGAGTGCTGTGGAATCACAGTTCACAGCAACCTCAAACTCTTGGGTTCAAGTGATCCTCTTACCTCAGCCTCCCAAGTAGCTGGGACTATAGGTACCCACCACAGGCCCAGCTATTTTTTGGAGACAGGGTCTCACTCTGCTCAGGCTGCTCTCAAACTCCTGCGATCAGGTGATCTACCCATCCTGGCCTCCCAGAGTGCTAGGATTACATACGTGAGCCACTGCACCCAGCCTTACCTCTAGATCAGTTCTTAAAGACAAGTGGCTATGCAAGAGTCATACATAAAATAGCATGGAGTATACTGGGGTGCAACTATCTTCTTTTAAAAACATGGGCCTTCCCATCCTCAAGCTGTTTTTAGTGACAGTGGGGAGAAATATACTGAATTTCGTGCATTCTTCTTGCTCCTGAGGTAAGGAAGCAAATTATCCCCCGAGAAAAACAAGTTTTGACATTCCACAACAGACCACAGATGTTACAATGACTAGCACAGTGGATCTGGAAAAATACCCAGAAGATCCAAGTTGCAGACACAGCTCTATGGTTAGCTCACAGTGAGACCTTGGGAACAAAGGTATGTAACACATCATCTCCTAAGATCCCGTCTCAGCTTCCATCACTGTTGACTCAACAAAAAAGGCTCAACTCTGGAAAGAATGAGTTCCTTCACCATGGGGAGAGCATGCATCCTGTGTCCAGTTGCAAAGAATGTTAAACACCAAAAAGCCACCAAATGCCAGTCCACAAAAATCTTTCTCAATTACATTTACTCAGAGGCAAAAGAGGGCAGCTCCCTTTATAGTGACCTCACCACCAGAAAAGGGTATGGAAAGTGTCACCGTACACAGCACCAAAGGAGACTCAGAATGACCTGGAGAAGTGCAGACAGGGAGGCACATGGGAACATGCTCTCTTGTGTTTACATCGAACTACACAATCAGCCACAAAATGACTTTTCTAAAAATGCGCCTGGTTATGAAAGCCAAAGAAGTCTAAAGATTACAAATCAAGAAATTTATATATAAAGGAAGAGAAAAATATGCGTTCCTCAACAATGCAGCTTTGGTAGTGCCTTCATACTTGTGGTTTAAAAATGTTTGCTACAATAATAAAAATTCAGAAGCTTCCTCAAACAGTTAGCCATTAAAATAAAGTCTGATAAACTATGTAAACAAAGGGAGAGAGATTTACACATTTCCATTAGGATTTCATGAATGTTTATTAGTTGAAAATTGATTAAACACAAATAGTTAAGATGTTCCAAAAAAGATACTGATAATGTAAATTAAGAAGGCAAAACTACTTTGTCATTTAAAAAGAATTTTTAAAGAAAATAACTAATTCACCACAGTGGGTTACTCCACCTAAGCTGATTAAATTCAACAATCACATTAAAATTTGGAAGCATTTTCTATGTCAATTTCTAGTTTTTCCTGTTGGAAGCATTACTTCATATAAAAATCAAAGACACCATAATTATATTTATCAATGTTAACTAAACTTGAGTAATCTACAAATTTCCAAAAGCTCTGTAGGATACAGCAGTTATTTCACTTATTTATATAAGATATATACACACAAATGCCACCCTCACACACACTTTTTTTCCTTGAATGTGGCACACACTGTCTGTAAAGCTATACCAAAATCAATTTCCCAAATCACTCTGAGAGGCCAAGGTGGGTAGATTGCCTGAGCTCTTGAGTTCGAGACTAGCCTAAGCTAGAACAAGATCCCATCTCTAAAAATAGCCGGGCATCGTAGGTGGTGCCTGTAGTGCCAGTTACTTAGGAGGGGGAGGCAAGAGGATCTCCTGAGCCCAAAAAGTTTGAGGTTGCTGTGTGCTATGATGCCACCGGCACACTACCAAGGGCAACAATGTGAAACTCTATCTCAAAAAAAATCTATTTTTAAAATTAATTAGCTTGACCACATATAGAGTTATATAACAAATTTTCCCAAGAAAATTTTTTGTACAGAAATTTTTGTACAAAATAAAATATACAGTAATAAACTACCTTGTAAAAGCCTGATGAAGCAAAGTTCACTTCCTTCTACAAGTATTTAATCAAAAAAGGGGCTTCAAGGGTGGTGCCTGTGGCTCAAAGGGGTAAGGTGCCAGCCCCATATGACTGAGGTGGTGGGTTCAAACCCAGCCCAGCCAAAAACCGCAAAAAAATAAAAAATAAAAAAATAAAGTCTAAAAAAAAATACTTAAAAAAAAAAAGAGCTTAAAATACATTAGTATGCCTTAACTCACCTTTCATCAAATTAAAAGGCCTGAAAACTTAAAATTTACATTTCTGACCTTATGCTTACCTCTCAATAGTTAGGTAGCTAGAAAAACTAAAGAGTTCTTTTAAATGATACAATCACAAGGTCCTCCCAACTTAGATATTAAAAGTGCTTACCAACTTTTCTTCTCCATTGTTCTTTCCACTGGTTTAACTAGCACTTGAGCATTCAGTTCATAAGAAAGAGAGAGACAAACATTCGTTGTGACAGGGAGAACACACTAAGTACAACAAATATTTTGCACACAGATAAGAAGAGAAAAGTAGGTCAGTGCCCTGTGGCTAGGAAGAAGCGGCCTCAGTGTCCATCCAGGACAGCATGGTGTGATTACCCATGCTGGACTCGCTCCTGCTCACAACATCCCACTCTGACTCCCGCTCCTAACAGACACAAGGCACCGGGTAGGCACAGAGGGAAGAAAGAACAGGAAGATAGCTACTGCTTCCCAGGCATTAGCAGTCTGGTTAGGGAAGAAAATACTTAAGAGCAATATAACCAATAAAGCATGTGCTCCCATAGGGCACCTGATTCAACTCCAAATGAGGAATTATAGAGATTAACCTTTATGTTTAGAAGTGGAGTTATTACCATGACACAGGAGGATCACGTGATGGCTAAGGGAGTCAAACTTGACCTTGGCCTTGAAGGATAAGTAGAATGTGATAAAACAGAAAAGAACTTAAAAGTAAGTACAAAACACATTCAGAAGACAGTAATGGGGCGGAGGTATAGGGTGTAAGGTATAGGGCGCCGGTGGGCAAAGACTCTGGGATGAAAGGCAAGCTAAGGTTTAGAGTTGAGTGGGCCCTAAGGAGCTTACAGTTCAGAGTGCAGGGAATGGGTGTGAGGGAGAGGGAGGCACCCCACAGCCTAGCTCCTATGCCTGCACCACAGGACCTATCTCTTGTACCTGCACCCTATCTCAGGCACATGCACTGCACAGCCTATCTCATGCACCTGCACCACACAGCCTATCTTATGCGCCTGCACCACAGTCTATCTCGTGCACTTGCACAGCACACCCTATCTCAGGCACCTGCACTGCACAGCCTATCTCATGCTCCTGCACCACTGCCTGCACAGCCTATCTCCTGCACCAGTACCACACAGCCTATCTCATGCTCCTGCACCACTGCCTGCACACCCTATCTCGTGCACCTGCACCACACAGTCTATCTCATGCACCTGCATCGCTGCCTGCATAGCCTATCTCATGCACCTGCACCACACGGCCCATCTCATGTACCTGCACCACACAGCCTATCTTATGCTCCTACACCACTGCCTGCACAACCTATCTCATGCACCTGCACTGCACAGCCTATCTCACACACCTGCACCACTGTCTGCATGACCTATCTCATGCACCTGTACTGCATACCCTATCTCGTGCACCTGTACAGCACCCCCCTAGCTCATGTACCTGCACCGCTGCCTGCAGCCTATCTCATGCAACTGCACTGTACACACTATCTCATGTGCCTGCACCACTGCCTGCACAGTCTATCTCATGCACCTATACTGCACACTCTATCTCACGCACCTGCACTGCACAGTCTATCTCATACGCCTGCACCGCACAGCCTATCTCATGCACCTGCACCGCACAGCCTATCTTAGGCACCTGCATCACTGCCTGCACAGCCTATCTCATGCACCTGTACCTCATGCCCTACCTCATACCCTATCTCATGCACCTGCACCTCACAGCCTATCTTTTGCGCCTGTATCTCACACCCTATCTCCTGTGCCTGCACCGCATAGCCTATCTTTTGTGCCTGAACCACACACCCTATCTCCTGTGCCTGCACCACACAGCCTATCTCATGTGGCTATACTGCAGCCATGACCTCAGTGCACCCAAATGGAAACCAGTGGGACTAAGAGTGACAGTCTGATGGAAAAAAATTGAGGACAGCCACTATATACAGATGACAGGGAGCCACCAGAACTTTCTGGAGCAGGAATAGAGACAACAAAATGAAAGGAGGTTTCAGCAGGGGAAGACAGTCGAGTTTGTTGGGAGGACCACTGGATGAAGGGAGACAAACAGCTCCGTGCCATGGTTAAGTCTGTGTAGTGCAGAAAAGTGGGCCAGCCAAGGGGGAAAACAGGGACTGAAATCAAGTTGTGCTCCTATGGGATTGTGTTAGCCCCAAAGGGAGGCTTTTTCTACTTGCATAAAGGCCCTGGGCAAGCTAACAGCAAAGAACCCTGCTGGGGCACAGGTCCAGCAGTTTAGGAATAACAAGCAGGGTGGTGCTAATGGAAATGAAGCAGGAGGAGACGTGCAGGAGAAATCACAGATGAGTCTATCACAAAGGTGGGACACTGAATGGATGGAGGGTGCATGAGAGAGAGGAGGGTTTATGACTAAACTAGAGGCCCTCTTATCCCACTGCATAAGGACTGGTTAGTTGATTTTTTTTTAAGCCAGCTAAATTTGGAATTCATCAAAGACAGAGCTTGTCTTAGAACTGGGGTCAGCAAACTATGTCTGTGAACCAAATCCAGCCCTTGCTCTGTTTTTGTAAATAAAATTTTATTGGTCCACAGAGGGTGCCCTGAAGTACATACAAGGGCTGCCCACAGATAAGAGCCCACCTGATCCACAACAGACACAGCAAGCACGTGGCTTACTGCTTTGAGCCAATGAGACTCTTGGGTTTTACATAATCACAACTTAACCCACCAATCCCGAAAGATAGACAACATTAATAAGAATACTTTTTTTTTTTTTGTAAGACAGAATTTATTCACAGAAAAGAAAGAAAAGAATACAGAAAACATTAAGGCATCTGTTAGAGGGAGAAAATCATTAGTAAGAATACTTTTTATTTTTATGATCCTCCCAGTCCTTTACAGTTTATCTCAGCCACTCCTAAACTGGCTACAGTCATTTATAGAAACTCACTCTTATTGGGTGGTTTCCAAAGCATTCGAATGAATTTTCATAGGAACAATTCTGTTTGCACACATATTTAAAATCATTATATTAACCGACAATAATAAGCACAACTGACATACACAGGTTTGGGAATTAACACAGTAAAGTCTGGACAAGGTTACAGCTCAACTGGTAGGAAGAGAAACTCCAGAGCACACTACAAGGTAGTCCTCTACCTTTCAGAATTAGCGTTCTGAGCATCAGCTGACACACTTTCCAGAGGGAAAGACAAGCTCAACTAATCCAGCAACTCTGGAGGTCGATAAGAGCTTGTACTATTTTCTAAAGCTGTGAGCATAGACAATTACAAGAATCAATAGTACTATCATATTACAGACTGGAAATCTGGTTGGCTTTTCAAAACTATGTCCAACTACCATATTTATTCTGTCCCCAAAATATAGTCGTAAGTGCTTAAGTCATTTAAAAAAGTACAAAAATAACACTTCAAACCTACAACCAAAGAGTCAAGAGTACAGGGTCACATGTCAGTCCATAACCTGGCTCTAACAAATAGAAAGAATAAACACGTAAGTTACTATTAAAAACTAAATTTGAGTTTCATGCTTTATAATTGCATGCTTCTTTAAAATTGTTAACACAGATAAATGTTCTTCTCAAAGAGAATTTCACACTCTTTAAAGAGCAAAGGCTCCCAGAAAAATATGGGTGCTTCTATTCTAGGTAGCCATCCATGACTTAACATGCTTTTTAAAATCCAATATTCAGCTTCTTGAACAAAAATATGATTTATATAGAAATTTTGATATACTCAAATAGCATATAGAGAAAAACACTATGTAAACACATATATACCAGAAACCCCAAACAGCCAATATCATGTACACAAATGCACACCAGAATCCCAAAACAACCAGATATGCTTTGCGTAACACAAGTCAACCCTGACCCCTTCGCCAACACCATGCATATAAAGGCTCCCCACTCAACATCAAATAGGATAATTAGCTAATCTCTGTAGAGCTTTAATTCCAAAAGCGGGGGGGGGGGGGAGCCTCTCTGGACAAAAAGACAGTAATAACCTACCCTCCAAAAATAATTCTGCCCCCAGACTCTACTGGGCTTGCTCCTACTCAGTCTCATTTTAACCAAAGTAGGCGCTTGGAAAGAAAGGAAGATCTGTGGCTGCTCATGTCCCACAGCAGCCACTCTTTATTTCCCTTAGTAGCTTCTCCTTCCTTCTGCTTGACTCAAAATGTTTTCCCCAGACCCCAATCACCCACCTTCTTCTCATCCCACTCCACTTTCTATGTGACCCTAACACCACCCACAGTTTCAACTACACCCAGATGCTGGTGACCCCTTCTTCTGGATCCCAGACTCTGGTTTTTCCCCAAGCTCCCAGCCTTGTATTTCAAAGGTCTGCTGAACCCCGCCTGGATGCCCCACATGCCCAGCTGAACCCCACAATCAGCAGCCCTCCCGTGCCGACCATTCTCCACATCACACCAGCCAGGAACTGGGGAGTTATCACAGACAGCAAATCTCCCCCCTCCATCCACCCCATGATTAAAGAAGGGTACACAGAAGAGTTCACAACCACCTTTGACCCAATCACCTCATTCTCAATGTCCATTGTCAGAAAACCATCTGAAATACAGAAAAGGCTGTATCTATAAAAACACTCATCACAGTAGAATTTACAACCTCAAGGTGGCAGAAGCAACCCCAATGCCCAACAATGAAGGGATGTTTCAGAAAATGATGATACTCAATGGAATAACACACAATGATAAAATTTATTTCTAAAACTCTACAACAATGTGGAAATAGATGCATTCTATGATTATAATCATATTCTAAAATGGGCACATAAAAAACTTGAAAAGGCTCATGTTTGCCTTCTTTAATTCTATTTTCCAATATTTCCTTCTGTAACGTTCTTAAAATAATTCTCTAATACAAAATATCCAAAATAGAATTCTCATGACTTGGAGTTTTTGAGTGGCATGGATTCGACACAGGCTGGGTTTCAGGATAAATGTGGAGTTGACCACAGAATTCCTGTATCCCTTCCTCAGCTGCCATTGCACATCCCTGCCACATCTGTTGCAACACCAATACAAAATCCCATGAAATAAAGTTTCTCCCTAAATCCTATTATGCTTCTAGCCCTCAGCATGAGATTCTCAAAATTGATTAATTCTTTCAAGAAATCCAACTGGACATATACACAGCTGCACAACTGCAGAACTGGGCTCCCAACATCTGCCGAGGTTATTAACTGTTCTAGTAAGATCACCATGCACAAGCTGTTGCCAAGAGAGCAACTGTAAAGCTGGAAGCTAAACCCCGGAGGAGGTGAAGTTGGCTATGCAGCAAACACCTGACAAGCTGACTGCCTGCCAGGTGAGCAGGGGCACTTTCACCGTCCGAGGGAGGAGTCGTCAGGGACTACATCCCAGAGTCCCGGGGACACGAAACAGGTCACCCTTAAGAGCACAAAATGATACAAGCTTCCTTTAAAATCATACCTGTGGCCCTGTGTGTTTTCTATAATTAACAACCAAAGCCAAGTATGAAGGTTGAGCTGATAGTTTTACCATTCTGTCTTCAACACGCATATCCTTGACACTATCCTCCTAACAACTTTATTCTCCTCCTTGGTAGCAGTGCACGTGAAATAAACACACAGGGCCAGGGCAACACCTATGTAGCTCTGTGATAAAACCTAAGAAGCAGCAGATACAGACCTTTCCACAACTCCAGCCTCTCTCGAAAGGGGTATACAATCTTGCTCCATATACAACCTTTTGCACATATGATAATGGCCTCATAAGATCGTAATTCAGCTGAAAAACCCCTATTGTCTCGTGACATCATAATGTAATTTCTTTTATAAATGTAGTGAGGCCTAAGTGTGCAGTGTTAGCGAAGTCTACAGCCGTGCGCGGTAATGTCCTAGGCCTTTTCATTCACTCCCACTCCCTCCTGATTCATCCAGAGCAACCTGTAATCCTGCCAGCTCCATTCATAGGTAAGTGTCCTATACAGCTGTACCATTTTTTTAAATAAATTTTTGGAAAAAAAAAACCACCAAATTCTACTTATACCCATTCTGTATGTCTAGATTTTACTGTAATTGTACTAGACATCCTTTAAGCAGAGAAAGAACCATCATATACAGTTTACACACATTTATGCCATGTTCAAATTAGACATTTGCAGTTGGAGATGAAAAACATGATAAACTGGGGACAAGAGTATAGAAAGGCATCACTCTACTTCCATTTATTTACATAACCTTAACTAGATTTTACATTCAACTAAGCAATCGCCGGTATTCTCAGGTTAACAGTTTTTCGGCTGACTCCAGGCCACACTGCTGTAACCAAATTACCTTCTTTGAAATCTGTGTCAGGACTATTCTGAAGATACTTACAGGATGCCACTGCTTATGAATGAATTCCCACAGATAAACTTTGCAGGAAAGCCCATTTCTCTACTCACAAACACACAAGAGGAGCATGAAAGAAAACTGAAAAGCTCACTGAACTTTTCATAAAAGTAATTAAAATCAATGGGCTTTTGAAGAAATGTGTCAGATTTGGCATGGTTTCCTTGTAAAAAATGCACTTTGGTAATTTTCCAGAACTCTGTTCTTCCAGTTTGGAAAAGTTTAAAAATTTTTACACATACCGAAATGGTAGCACACAAATAACACTAAGCAAAATAGGCAAGAAGGAAAAATGTTAACTCAACATTCCCTCAATATTCCCCCTCCTCTCGGCCACCCAACCCCCCAAGAATCATGGTGCTTTTAGGAGACCACAGACCCCTCCCCAAATTGGTTAACTAGTTAGTAAGGTAATTAATCAATTAATTGTAACTAAATAAAAGGCAACTCATATTTTTGAGGGTGTAAAACTGCATTTATTTAATGATTAAAAATTAGAAATAAAATTTATGCTTTATTTTCAATTAAGTAAATGCATGCGTCATTTCCACATGACAGCGAGTGAAAAAAGAAAGTTGGGGGATTAAAAGGAGCAATTTTCAAGGGGAAGGAAAGTAAGAAAAAGGGTAACAGAAGAGAGGGAGTAACAGATGGCCAGAGGCCCACTAAGGGAACACAGGAAAAAACAGAAAGGGAAAACAATGACAGAAAAAGCAACACTGGAAGTCAGCGGGGCTTCACAAGGAACAGCATTCTCTTCTTCTCTTGCAGACATTTCTGCTAAAGACTTTTAAATACTGCTACATTTTTGCATCTATAAGCACCAACAGGAAAGTACTATACCTGCAAATGCCATTAGAGTAGACCTTGGATGCTGCCAGCCTAACCTTTCTTTTTTTAATGTAATTGTATTATATTATTATTAGTACAGAGATAACATAACCAGATTCTAGATTTAGAAAATAAGAAAGGTAAAAGTTAATGTTAACATTTTGGTTTCTTTCTTTGCCACCTTTCTTCCTACATCTTTTCCCAAACAATAACTGGAATCCTGTATCCAATCATAAATTATATGCACTTCTGGGATTCAAACAGATGTGAGTACCTGGTGGGGCAAAGGGGAACTTCCCCAGGGATCCACATTAGGGAAGACTGAGGGCAAAGCTCTGTGCCTGATGCTGTCCTAGCAACTGCACATGTGTTAACTTTTCATCCTTATTACAGCCAAAGAAGGCGGCCCTATATCACCCACATTTTGCAGATTAAAAAAAAAAAAAGCCCCAGGTCCCAGGCTGCTATGCACAAGAGTCAATTTTAAAACCAATATTTTCTCCAGTGCCCAGCTCATATCCATTGCACCACACAGTTCCTTACTATAGAGAGGATTCACCTCAATGCAAGGCTCAGACAGGTTTGTCCCAGGTGCAAAGCCTGCATGACCAAAAACAGCAGGCGGCAATTGTAAAGGGAAGAAGGTATGTGTAACTGGGTCTGGATCCCAGCACCTTTCTCCTACGTGTCATGTCTGAGCCCTCAGTGTGTGTTTGGAGTAGGCACAAGACAGAGACACTGGAAGAGCCATAGATGGTCCTGCTCAAGACCCGTCCCAGGAAGGCAGAATGGTCTTACCCAAACTGCCCTCACACAGCAATGACCCAGTGAATTAGTGCAGAGGAAACTGCTGAGTATGACACTCATGTGTCCAGCAGACACCAGCACTCAATGGCCATGGCCACAGCAGTATGAGGGGGGTTAGGGCACGTCGGAGGCCCCGTGCAAGCCTCATCACAGAGGCAGCTTTCTTCTAATTCAGGCAGTTTCACGGTGGACTGACACATAATGAACAAAAAAAAAAGCATCTCTACTTCATTTTGTCATATTCTATACACTATTAAATACTACTAAGAATAACTCGATTTAAGTCACTGATTACTAAAATTCTCATCAATGTCCCATTAAAAGCAGAGTCCCATCTTTAGCACTGCTGAGCCCTTTTCATTGTCAGAGAGCTACATGAATGCCTGCTTCCCTAAACAGGCTCTCTCTGGACCCCAATCTAAATTCTCCTCTCCTTACCTTCTTTTTTCCACAGCCTCTGTCCTTTTCCTTCACAGCATCTACCCCAAGCCATCAATACATATTTATCTGTGTCCATTTCTGTAATATCTCTCTTCCCTCATACTCCAAGATACCAGAAATTACATCTGTTCTGTTCCCTCTTGACAACTTCAGTACCAACTACATGGTCTGAAACACGCTAAGCACTCAAACATTTGAAGAATGAATGTATGTATTAAATAACTAAAAGTCACCCCTTTTTTAACTTCTAGGAGTATTACGTACAACTTTAAAATTAAAATGACATTTCCAATACAGTCTAATTTATTTCATGTTCTTCTAGAAAAACCGCTGGACTATAGGCTCCCACAGCAAACACAGATTTAGATGTGACCTTGATCAATCAAGAATCATTCATAAATAGATACAAAATCAATGCCTTTCTTGTACTCCAGCAATACCAGCCAGAAAGGTACTAAACAATCCCATTCAGACCGACCACAAAAACCATGAAGCACCTTGGCACAAATTTAACAAAAGATGTGAAAGAGCTTTACACATAAAATTGTAAAATTTCACTGAAGGACATAAACGGCCTAAATAAATAGATAGGTTTATCAGGTTTGCAGATAAGAAGACATGAAACCATAAAGACATCAATTCACCCCGAATTTCTATCAAATGCAATGCCATTCCAATAACACAACATTTAAAAACACACACACACAAAAGCACCAAGCTTGGAGAACACACCCACGAGGTAACCTGTGAGGAAATAGAGAAAAATGGGATGTGTGTGTCGTGTTTCAACTAACACAAATACAGAAAATGGTATTTTGCATCAACTCCAACAATTTAACTATGAGGTATACGAAGTTGCTTTCAGTACTTCACTGTGTTTCAATTATTCTCTCTTTCTTAAGCTGTGAAACATCCTAAATTCTTGGGAAAGCTGAGGAAGTGTCGGCCTGACAGGTGAAGAGGAGAATCCAGAGAAAAAGAGAGACGCCAGAGAACAAGGAGATAAAGACGCGTAAGGCGTAGTTAAGAGTGAACCAAGCACAGCTCACGCAGAACGCATACTCCTTAGGGCCAGGCAGTGACAGACCTAAAATTAGTAAAATGAAGTGACGATTGCAGTGTTATCCAAAATTGATACCCCCCAAAAAGTGGCACAGTGATAATGTAAGTTGGGATATATCAAGGTTGTATCTCCCTCTTAGGAAATTCTCAGCACAGAGCCAAAAAGAAAGGCCACGAGAAATCCTTCTGCAAAAGAAAACGTATTGAAAACACTGTTTAATCTAGCAATTCCAATATGTACTTGGCCAAGGAATCGTTTTTCATACCAACACCTACTAACCTGATGGGTTTTTATTCCCAACCTAACTTTTCACAGAACAACCCACTTTAGGTCCTGCTGCACTCTAGTAAACCAGTCTTTTAAAGGTCTGAACCAGAGTGAGGGCTTAAGGGTTTAAAGAAAAGGGCAAAAATAATGGCTGGTCACAGTGTCTCGCATCTGTAATCCTAGCACTTTGAAAGGCCAAGGCCAGAGGATCCCTTGAGCTCGGGACTTCGAGACCAGCCTGAGCAATGATGGGATCCTGTCTGTACCAAAACTCAAAAAATTAGCCTGGTGCTATGGCGGGTGCCTGTCGTCCTAGCTACTGGGGAGGCTGAGGCGGGAGGACGGCTCGAGCCCAGGAGTTAGAAGTTGCTGTCATCTAAGTAGATTTCAAGGCAAGAGAATAGTCTGAAAAACAAAAAAGGCAAAAATAAGAGATAACAATAAACCAAACACGGTGACTGACTGGTTGAATGTAAAGGTCACAGAAAATGGGAAGTAGGTGACAATCCTGGAATACAAAGTCATGATGATATCAGCACAAACAGTGAAGTTTAAAGGGGGTCAACTTTCAGGTGACAGTCCTAAGCTCAGATTTACATGCATTTAGAGACACAGGGATGCACGTCCCTAGAAAGAAAATAAACCAAGAGGGTAAAAGATTTGGAGTCAAGTTTCCAGATCTATCCCCCGTTAATCCTATGCACTGCGCAGGTCTCAAGTACTATGAAGTGGTGATAAGAGATGACCTTTAAGGCCCCTTTCAATTGTAACATTCTACCATTTCAAAAACTGAAGACTTAAAATCAAAATACCAATATAATCAAGTTCTATCTTTAAAGAAGGTGTGAAAGGCACAGAATACTGGATAAAAATAAATAATTCAAGATGAATTTAAATATAAGGAGGGGTTTTTTTGAGACTGAGTCTCACTCTGTTGCCCAGGCTGAGAGTACTGTTAGGTGTTAGCCTAACTCACAGCAACCTCAAATTCCTGGGTTCAAACGAGCTTCCTGACTCAGCTTCTCAAGTGGCTGAGACTACAGGTGCCAGCAACCACACCAGGTAATTTTTCTATTTTTGATAGAGTCTGGGTCTCACTCTTGCTCCGGCTGGTCTCAAACTCCTGAGCTCAAGAGATCCTCCCACCTCGGCCTCCCACAGTGCTAGGATTACAGGCCTGAGCCACCATGACCAGCTTAAAGGAGAGGTTTTTAGAGTTTACATGATTATGGATATTCAATAGACATCCCTGGACTCTTCTAAAGCTGACATGGAGGAGTCAATTCTGCCTCCCTCCCCCAATGTCACAGAATACCAAACCAAGTAAGCCCTGAATGTGACCCAATGTAGCAGTTCATATATTCTTATGAATACATCTCAAGAGCTTGAAGATTTCGGGCAGGTGAGAACTTTTTCCTATAGGACATTAGGGACAGATCAAACACTGCAGTCTGCCTATTATGTCTGACTAAGGAGACAATAGGACTGTAAAAAATAACCAGCCGTGCAATTGGCACAGGCCTAATGCTTATGAAAAAGAAGCTTTTCCTAAAAGCACTTAGGCTGTGTAGCTCTATAATAAATGAAACAGTGACAATCCTATCTAAAGCACTTTCAAGGGAAAAAAAGATCAGCTAAGACTTGAGCACGTCTGCAGTCTGAATACCACTAACAGAACTTTGGGGTCTAGTATGGAATTTAAAATCAAGCAGCACTAAGGGAAGAGAGAAGGTGTACACTGGAAAATTCAAGTGAGGGCCGACAAGATTCTTGCAATCAAGGTTCTTTGTGTACTTTTGTGCGACTTTTTTTTTTTTTTTTGGTTGCAGGGTGAAAATGCTTTCATGAAACCCGTTAAAATGACTAAATGCCGAACACATACTATAACAAAACCAGTCACTATAATCCGTGCTACTGTCCTTTCAATTTTCTAAAAGCTCTAAGGATGCTGCATTCTTTTTCTTTAACAAGTTTTAAAACCTGTAATGTACAATTCTGAATTGTATTTTCATTATACCACAGCAAAATTAAGCCACCTGTGCCATTTTAAAGCATCCTGAGCCCAGGAAGGATTGGATTCAAAGTCCCTAGAAGGCAGAGATTTGGTCTCCCCTTAGACCTCTCTGGGTTATCAAGGAAAGACAGGCACCTGTTATGTTTAGAAGCTTATCACATGTCTACTGATAAGCAGAAGAATGTCAATTTTCACTTGCCAGTGGCTATCTGGAAAGATTATAAATTCCAGACCAACTCTCTTCTTCCCCACCTTGTTCAGTGTCTTATCCCCTAAGCCACAGCTCTGCAATGGCCCTCAAACCATTTCATCCACATGTATCTGGACCCTCCGCTCCAACTGAATGCCACCAACAAAGTGCTCAGAGGTAGACTGGTGAGCAGTGATCAGACAAACCCCACACACTCCCAGATGGCAATCTGACTCCTGAGGAGAAGGCACAGCCAGGGACTAACTGGATACTCAGTCGGATCACCGGCAGGTTGAATCTTATTTCACTAACTCTCCCTCATTCCGGATAGGAGGAGGATGCTGAGCTCCTCCAGCACAGCACCCAGAAAAGAAGCAGAAACTGAGGAACAGTTCAACCCACTCTCCCAGCGCTGGATCAACCAAGGACACTGATGGGAACCCTGACTCCAGGTGACAAGGAAACAAGTCAGGGGACGGGAGACTCTCGGGTGGGCTCTCCCTCTAACTCCTTCCAATCAACTCCTTACGAGTGGCCCCAAAACATCAAAGTACTGGCCCAAAGCTGCAGAGTACTCTCCACTTGGGGGCTGATTTGTGTTGTTCCAGAAAGCAAGCAGTCTTTGGCGCTTGATCTTTGGGCTACTGATTCAATCCCCTCATTTACAACCATCTCCTACTACAGGAGAGCAACGGAGATCCAATGAAATAACCTATTAAAGGAGCCAGCTTGCAAAGCGAGCAACCAACACTTAATAAACGGGAGCATGAATACCGTATAACACAATATGAATGATTCATTCTTTGGGGACTTGGCATTGCTTGTCCAGAAAAGCATTTTAAAATGCAAATCTACCCATGGTCTATTAACAGCCTTAGTGGGGGTGAACTGACAGGCATGTTGAACACAGGATGAGACAGGGATACCAGCAGGTGTGGAGAAAAGAGGGAGGGAGGGTACCAGGACTTGCCCTCTGACAGTGCAGACAAGGTTATTTGAACCTTCTCCTATGGAATGGTACTCTATATACCAGTTTCGGGCCCCAGGGCCTAAAAACTGAACCCTTTCTAGATGGCTCCTGTGTTTGTCTTCCATTCTCTTACTTCTGTTTGTTTTCCACTTTTGTCTCTGAAGCATTTGTTGCACTGGCCTTGGTCACCACAGTTGTCAGTCATTTTCTTCAATTCGACATCTACTCTCGGAACACACCCATCTGCCCTCCTGTGACATCGTCCTTGGAGGCACAGTGGAGTTCCTTCTTGCTTTTGAAAGGTGACTAATGCATTGCCTTGTATCAGCTGTGTGCTTAATAATATACAAACTAATGAAGAAGGGACTGAGAATTGAAATAATCTACCAAAGGCTGTAAACGTGCCTTGCTGCTGAGCACCACGGTGCTTCTCAGCTAGCAAACGGGAAGGTGCCCACCTGCAGGAACTCAGCAGACCAAGGGTCTGCTCCCCTCAAAAGGTGAACATAACCAGCAGAGAAGAATTTAATAGCGTAAGGTAGTTAAAGTTCTTGCCACCCATGTCAGAGAACTTGAAGACCCCAAGTGGTGCCCTAGCTTCAAATAAACAAGTAAAGGCCACACTTTCGGTCTTCAAATTCTTATCTTAGGAACAAAAAAAACTAATATTGACTTTTCCATGCACCCAGGAGCATTCTGAGGAATCCACAAACAATTCATGATGCCAAGTGCTAAACTCCATTCTGCTCCTCCTCTTGGTGGTCACTCTTGGGTCCAGGTATGGGGCCTCCTGCCCAGCACCACTCTCCATGCCACTTCAAGGACAGATACCACTTTGATTCCCTTTGCATGTTGATGCCTAAACTAGTTCATTTCCCCTGTGCGGAAGGGATGAGCACAGAAATCAAGTGGAATGTGTGTTCCCACAGAGCTCAGAAATTTGATGATCTCAGAGGATATTGTAAAGAAGGACCCTTGACACTTCCCTAAGGAAGAATGTCTTCTGTAAAAGGCTACTGCCAGAACAAAAGGCATGTGCTGGGAAAGTCTATGGCCTGCTGCTGTGTATTTTTCCAATTCTGATGTCCCACTTCCTCTTTATAATCACATTCCTTCCCCCCTTATTTCTCTCCTAAAAAGATACTCCGGCACTGGGTCTTAGTTAAGAAGCAAAGTGCAGTGTTCTATTAAAGGCTGTAAGATATAAAGGGCTTAAAGCGAATTTCAATAAACATAAAAGACTTGAATACTATAGAAGATCTACTCCATTTTACCACTTTCAAACGTTTGAAAAAAAGAACTTATTTTTAAATGTTGGCAGCCTAACTTTTTAAAAATAAAGTTCCATTCACTTACATCTTATGCACACAGGCCATGACATATAACTTTTTAACAGTACAGTTTTAGGAGTTGCAAAGTCACTGACTGGCTTTCCAAAACTATCTTGCAGTGAGTAGCTTTGGGAAGGCTCAATTACTGTGATATATGTGAAAGTGATTTGAAATCTGCAAAGGGCAAATCAACTACACAGTCAAATTGTTGGATATCATATTGCAGTGACACTGAAGAAGCATGGGCTTTGGAATTAAGAGTTCAAATCATCACCACTTATCAGTTAACTACACCAGTAGAGATGGGCCCCAACTTATTGATGGTTTGATCTACAATTTTTTTGACTTTATGATCATGAGAAGCAACAGGCATTTAGTAGACCCTATATTTAGAATTAAGAATTTTGACCTCTTTCCAGAGCTATGATACACAGTATAGATGATTTTTCTCGAGGTTGGGCAAGGTCAGCAAGTCCCCCACCCAGCTCCCAATCCACCACGGTAAACAGCCCATACTCTACCCCACTTACAACACATCTGTGTTGCCAGATGATTTTTCCCAACTGTAGACTAATTTAAGTATTCTGAGCACTTTTTAGGTAGGCTAAGTTAAGCTATCCCGTTTAGTAGGTTAGGTGTACTAAACATAGTTTTTTTAAGATAGTCTCACTTTCATCACCCGTGGTAGAGTGCCCTGGTGTCATAGCTCAAAGCAACCTCAAACTCTTAGGCTTAAGTAATCCTTCTGCCTTAACCTCCCAAGTAGCTGGGACTACAGGTGCCTGCCACAACACCCAGCTATTTTTTTAGAGACAGGGTCTCAATCTAGCTCAGGCTGGTCTCAAATTCCTAAACTCAGGCAATCCATCCCCCTCAGCCTCCTGGAGTGCTGGGATTACAGGTGTGAGCCACCTTGCCCAGCCCTAAATGCACTTTTTGACTTAACAATATTTTCAACTTAATGATGGACTAATCAGACATAACCCCACCATAAGTCTAGGACTCTCTGTACAGTATAAGAGGCAATCACCTAACGCCTCTAGGCCTCAATTTCAACTGTAAAATGGAGATGATTAAATCATCAAGTTTTTGTGAGGATGAATATAGTAATGTATGTAAAACTTCTGGCACATGGGCGGCACCTGTGGCTCAAGGAGTAGGGCGCCAGACCCATATATGGGAGGAGGCGGGTTCAAACCCGGCCCTGGCCAAAAACTGCAAAAAAAACAAAACAAAACAAACAAAAAACTCCTGGCACATAATAAAAACTTACTCAATGATACCTATAATTATTATTAGGCTATTTAATTAAAATCCAAATGTTCAGCTATTGAAAATAGTAGAAGGGAGGTGGAAGAGAAGAGAATCTTACTCAAAAAAGGACAAGTGCTAAAAACATGGATGCTACAGGCTGAGGATCCCTTCTTAGCCAAACACCACCCACCCACCTCACCCCCACTGATGTCAGATGCTCCTCCTTGCTTTGCATAACTGTGCAGCAATCAGGGAAAGTTAGTTTTTAACTCCAGGCTTGACAAAGTGATGATTCATCCTGAGAAGGGTGTGCAGGCTCTTGCCAGCCTTCATATACAGTCAGGCATCCGCTGGGACAGTAGAGACCAGAGACCAGCTATTTTTAAGGATTCCTCTATCAACGATCCACACCTCCAGTGGCAGCAGTGTTTTCAAGATTCCCCTATGCACACCTCTGGTAACAGTGCTCTGCATTTTGTTAACATACAGACCAATGAGTACTTGGGAGGCATCCCGTTGTGTTATATTTCAAAAAACATTTCACAACATAAATGAAAAGTACAAAACAGTAAGTCAACAATGACAAAAAGTCTTCCTCTGTTAGCTGCCCTGGCACAATGCTTTCAAGGCAGTGCGTCAGTTATAATGACAAACAGCTTGACAGTTGGACACCATCCCGTTTCAACTTCATGATCCTAATGGCTCCTGAGGACAAGTCCTAATGTTTTTCAGCCTGGCCTGAAAATCTGACCACATTCCCCACAAAAAAGACAAACCCCCAGCAGTAGTTTGTACAGCTCTTTTCCATTACCACTCAGTGGGCAGGACACATCCCCCCTCCCCCAGAGTAAACTCCTATTCTCCTTCTAAGGTTAAGAGGCTTTCAAACTTGGTTCATCTTAAAGTGACTGGCCAAGGGGGTGGTTTCACAGGGGACCCTTTGCTTGTCACAGGCAGCACCGGGCCACTTCCCAGCCCTGTCTGCAGCCAGATTACTACAAGGAAATGTCTCTTAAATTATCACCACAGTAATTCTAACCCTCCGTCTGACTTCTGAGATCCTTCCACCAGTGTCCCATAGGCACAAACCATGAATGCCTGGAAATGTCAGTCTCCTCCCAAAACAGTTTTGCTTGGAATACCCCATTCAAAAAACACAAATCATTCAATCCTCCATGGCTCCCTCCCAAGGTCGGCCAATCCTTTTGGGACTCTTGATTTCAATCTAGAAAAGGGTCACTTAACAAATGCCTGACATATTACATTTAATTCTACCTCCCCCTAAAAAAAACCCCATTCAACACACTGCAGAGCGTTCTCTTTCTTATTCCAGATGATCCTCACATGGAGAGTGAAAGAAAGCACAGGACTCTTGAATGCCATGGCTCCCCAGCTCAAAAATCAAATGGTGTGTGTGTGTAATGTATTTTCTGGAACAGACTGTAAAGGGGGTTTTCAATTGTGTTACATAACCCGAATCGTTTACTTAGCAGTTTCTAATTTTCTGGTGGTATGCCCCCCTCAAACATTCCTGGAAAATTGTTATACTATATTACAACAGAAAAAAAATTATTTTATGTCAAAATCGATTCTGTAAAATTTGTCTTCTATCCATTCCAGCCAATAACCACTAGCTACGAACACATTTCTACAAACAAATACCCTGATTCATAACAAAATCTTTTAAAACTCGTTTTTTTAAGCTTTCTTCCATCGTAACTAACCAGATTTGCTTTCAGGAAACTAACATTGGGAGTGCCCAGAACTCATGAAGCACACAACTTGTTGCAGCAATAAATGCTGGGCGCAGCCTGAACAAAGCACTACAAATAATGTCCAGAAACCCACAGGGCCACGGGACAAAATGTTGTGTGTTTGTGATTAACTCACCAGCGCACTCTCCTCGCCCCCTCCCTATCCTCTTCCCCGCCCCAACACCCTCCAGGGCTCCCGTCCCTAATCTGGTTTCCATTCCAGCTCCGCCCCCTTCCCCTGCCCTCTCCGGGATCGTGAATCAATCCCATCCCGGGCAGGAAACGAGACCCAGGACAGCCCCCTCCTCTGCGGCGGAACAAAGGATGAGATCGCAGCTGCACGCGCAGGGAGCCCCACGGCGTCCGGATCCCGGCTCCCCAACTGCCGCCGCCGGGGCACGCCGCACCTGAACCCCACGCCCGGGACTCCCCATTGTTCTCCCACCGCTTTCCTTCCCGGAGGAAGCCACACCGTGTCCTTCCATAGAACCAGCAGCCAGGAAACAGCTGTGGGCTGGAGGGATGGAGGGGGTGTGGGTGAACACGAGAAAGATCGGGATTTCACTCTGCCCACAGGTGCGAGGGACACGGGGCAAAGTAAGAGCAACTTAGTTTACAGGCTCTACTCGCCCGCCGCCCCCTAAGCCACAGAGGAGTCACTACCACCCTCCGTGCCCTGCGGCGTGCGCTGGTTCTGGCCGCAGCGCTTCGCCCTGAGGAGGGACGTCAGACCCCGCTGACCCGCGCCAGTAGGCTGCGAAGGAGCCACAGGGTCCGCGGGCACAAAGGCGCGGGCGTGCGCTTCGTCGCGCCTCGAGGGCCGCGGCCGGACGGGGAGAAAGAGGCAGGGGACAGAAGGAAAGCGCTCGCGCTACCTCGCCGGGCGCCACTCCGCGTCCTCGTCGTCCTCTGTCTCCGGCGGCTCTCGGGGACGCGGGCCCAGCCTGAGGCTGCGGGCTCCGGCCGCGGATGCTCGGAGAACGCTGTCCCGCGGCTGCCGGCCGATCGTGCGCCCCGCGCTCCGGCACCGCCTCCACGCGCCGCGCTAGGGTCCCGGTGCGCACCGGCTGCGGAGTGCTCGGCTGCGGCGGGAGGCGCCCGGCCACTCCCCTCTCCCCGCAGGCGGAGGGGCCGGCCGAGGGGCGGGGGCGGCGACCTCGCAGCCTGGGATTCGCCTCTCCGCGCGCGGGCAGGACCGGGAGCCGCCGCCTCCCGAACCGACTCACCTCCGGCCGCCGGTGCCGGCTGCACAGCGCCACCCGGTGAACGCGGGCTGCAGCCTCCGTGCCTGGAAGTCCCGCCGCCCGACCCTCCGCACCCGGGGCGAGGCTAGGGGGACGAGAACAGGCAAGCAGAGGGAAGGAGAGGCGTCTGCCACAGCCCCGGAACGCACTGCACTTCTACATTTTTTGCTACCAGATTGACTAACATAAAATGAGACAAGCGTTTGACGACTCAGAGCCCGCCTGGGGGACAAATACTATGAAAGAGTGGGCGTAGTCTCAACTTTCCTCCTCCCCTAGATAACAAAGTTTGAATCCACGAATATCAAAATTTGATTGAAGGTTTGGCGCCTGTGGCTCAACGGGCTAAGGCACCAGCCACGTACACCTGAGCTGGTGGGTTCGAATCCAGCCTGGGGCCGCCAAACAACAATGACGGCTGCAACCAAAAAATGACCGAGTGTTGTGGCGGACGCCTGTAGTCCCAGCTACTTGGGAGGCAGGGGCAGGAGACTCGCTTGAGCCCAGGAATTGGAGGTTGGTGTGAGCTGTGATGCCATGGCACTCTGTTCAGGGTGACAACTTGAGGCTCTGTCTCAAAAAAAAAAAATTTTTTTTGATTGAAAGAGAAGAAAGGTACACGGAATGTTGCGATGTGTCTTCATTTAGAAGGTTTTTAGTATGTATTAAACTACTTAATCTCACATTATGCTAAGCCACTCACTGGCCAATTCTTTACATTACAGATAAATGAAAGATAATTCAAAGATATGCCAAATACCCATACATAGCTGAATATAGTTTATTAACTGGCATTGGATAATAATCAATGATGGGCTATATTAGGCATGTTTGAGGTGCCAGAGAATCAGGACCACCAACTTCTCTCTCCAGAGGCCCTTTGCCTCATTGAAAATTTAGAACAAGCCCCTTGACCCAGCTCTTGGTTTCCTCACCCGGGAGAAGAGAAATGTACTAATCCGAACTTACTCACTGGGTGAGGTGAGGATTACTTGGCTGGGGTGTTAAAAGCACTTTGGACACAGTAATTATTACTCATGGTTCTAACTACTTCACCCTATAATGAAATAAATTTCCATAAATGGAACAGGTTTAAATCAACTGACCTATATCCAGAAACTGTCACTAAAATGAGGTGAACCCAAGAATTCAGACCATATATAGTAACTATTCCTACAGGGATAAGAACCACAGGTCCTGGAATGTGTTAAATGCCACCACGAGAATTTAGAAAGGTGGGAACTTCCACAAACTGTATCTGCTTGGAATTATACGGGTATAATTCTGTCACCTCGGCTTCCATTCAGATCTGCAGAGGGTAGGATAATGAGCTGAGCCAACACATATTGAGTACTATGTACCATTGTTTGTTTAATTCTCACAGAAACCTGTGGGGTGAGGTATTCTCATTATCCTTGTTTTACAGACCAGAAAAGCCTTCCAGCTTATAAATTGTTAAGATGGTTTGAAGACCTGTCCCCAAATTGTTTGACACTCTTCTCATTAAGGAATGAGATTATGGACTAGATTTAAAGACTTGATTGTAGGAAATAGAATGTAGCAGAAGTGATATTAAGTGACTTCTGAAGCTACGTCATGAAAGGAAATACAGCTTTCAGCTGCCTCTGTCTCTGGTCCTGGGAACCCAGCTGCCATGTTGGAAGGAAGCTGAGGCCACATGGGAAGTGATTGCAGGTGTTTGGTCTGCTGTTACCAACTCAGCGTCCTCACTCTCAGACATGTGGGTTGGTGAGCCTCTGAGATGACATCAGGCCCAGTCGCAGACTGACCACACTACATGAGAGATCTAGGAAGAAAATGTAGCTGAGCCAAGTCAGGCCCCAGACACACAGAGGATAACAGGAATGAAAGACTGTCACTGGGGCAGTTGTTACCTATTAACAGACTCTCCCAAGAGCTAGAATTGGAACCCAGTCTGTCTGACTGTACAGGGTTCAACACAAATTACGAAGCAGACCTGCCATCCCCAGCCCCCAGGCCACAGACTGGAACTGGTCCATTGCCTTTTAGGATGTGCCTCACCGGCCTGAGTGCCACCCTGACCATCCCACTCCCCTAACCCTAGTCCCCACCTGTGGAAAAACTGTCTTCCATGAAACTGCCCTGGTGCCAAAAAGGTTGGGGACCACCGCCTCAGACTTTGACAATCTAGCTTAACGAAAACCCTGGAGACTCCAGCCTTCGCCACAGATCACACTCGGACCTGCTACCTAGTGCTGTGTGTTGAACTCACTTCTCCATTTGGCCTGTCTGATTTTAGGTTCCAAAGTGACTGTGTATAGCAGTTTGGCAGTAACAGAGCCTCTGACCCCTACTGTCCATTCCAGCTTTTTAAAAATAGCAGAAATACAGATGGAAGGTTCATAAATATAAAATACAAACAAATGGTTTGAAGAGTAGGAGAATTCTATAACCTTTCCATCTTGGAAGATGGCTAAGTTTTAGTAACAGGAAGTTTTGGGACAAGTGTGTGTTGAGTGGGACTATCCAGAGAGCTGCTACATTGCAACTCCTGCTTCAAGAAAGGAACAGGGAACTTAGTTACGTCAGAAGAGTTCTGCCTCTAGAAGGATCCTGCATAGTGGGAGACAGTAGTGGCTTTCTTCCTATTCTTTAGCGAGTTAAGAATGGAAAATGTTAAAAACTATTGAACTTATACTAATAAACACTAAGACCATTAACCAAGAAGATATTAGAAGATATTAGAAACTAAAAATGTTTCTAGAGAAAAGGCATGTTTCTCTTTTAAAAATACCATTCACTTAATTTTCACAAATCTCAACATCCAAATTCTGAAGACATACCATGAGGTTTTAAAATACTTTGCCTTCCTGGCCATTCTTTTCAAAAGTCAGTCAATCAACAACTTTTGAGTCACAAAAGCAAAGTCAAGTCGTTCTCACAATTGTCAAGAAAAGATAATAAATCCATCAACTACAAAGGCATTTTGTACTTTCTCCTCATCTATTTGGGGGAAATAGACTATATCAAGAAGCAGAAAACTATGATTAAGATTTTAGAGTGAAAACCATAAATTATCAAATTAGAAGAGTACAATAAAAGAATATAAGAAGTGTGCTTTACCTCAATGAAAACACACAAAGATTTAAATTAAGGCAAGTGAAATCTGCCATCTTTGTGGAAAATATAGGAATAAAAGCGTGTCTGTGTGTGCTGCAGGAATAGATTTAACATTAAGTATGTATAATTATTTTCTTTTAGCTCTTTTTACCTGAGCACTTTAAAAAATATATTTAAAAAGGTTCAACATTGGGAAGACTGATGAAAAGACCACATGACCACCTGCTACCACATTTTAGTACAGCAAACACAGAAGTGGTCAGGAAGACATAGTTTTAGATTTTCTCATTAGCTGTCTTCAGCTAACTTTACAATCTGGGCCAGAAGCCCACACTCTTTCTGCTTAGGTATTTTAAACCATGTTGAATGTGTTAAAGACCCTTCATCTCTAAAATTCTGAGTGTTTTTGCTATATTTTCTCTCATCTACCCACCCATCTATTTGGTTTCCACCCACAGATTTTGTTTTCATCCATTTATCCTTGAAGACTAAATTCAGTTCTCACTATTCTTGACCATTATGTTGAACTAGATTCTGCTTTCTTTATTATGGTAACACCTGATGCCACATCCTCTCAGTGCCCATTAATTTACCCCAGGTTATAAAAGCTTTTTGCTTATCCTCTTATAGACGTTTGAGCTTTCCAGCTTGGCAGTGGACCTCTAGATTTAATTTGTCAGTTAGTTTCAAAACATCAGTCAATGGCAATAAGAACAGTCTTAGCTGACTGTCCTAGAAAGTATTCTAAATTCTCTGCATATGTGGTAACTCATTTAACCCTCACAACAGCCCAATGAAGTAAACTATCATTATAATCTCTTTTTAAAGATGATGAAACTGATGCAGGCAAGTTACACCCAGTGTACCAGCTTCTCCTATCTCCCCTCTGCCTCCTCCATCTCGTCACTTCTGAGACAGCAAAACCAACCCCTTTCCTTCTTCCTCCTCCTCAGCCTACTCAACCTGAAGAAGACCTTCATGAAGATCCACTTCCACTTAATTAGTAGGAAATTCATTTCTTCTTCCTTATGACTTTCTTAATAACATTTTCCTTTCTCTGCCTTACTTTTTGGTAATAATATAGTATATAGTAAATACTACACACAAAGCTTAGTGGTTAAGTTTTGCAGGAGTCAAAAGTTATATAGGGATTTTCACCTGTGTGAGGAGGCAGCACACCCAACCCTCAAGTTGTTTAAGAGTCAACTTACTGACTTATTTCTTCTTTTTTTTTTTTTTTTGACAGAGTCTCACTATGTCACCCTCAGTAAAGTGCCATGGTGTCCCAGCTCACAGCAACCTCAAACTCTTGGGCTTAAGTGATTCTCTTGCCTCAGCCTCCCAAGTAGCTGGGACTACAGGTGCCCACCACAACGCCCGCTATTTTTTGCTGTTGTTGCAGTTGTTGTTTAGCTGGCCTGGGCCAGGTTCGAACCTACCAGGCTTGGTGCATGTGGCTGGCACCGTAACCACTGTGCTGTGGGCACCAAGCCCTTATTTCTTTAATACAGTGTTTTTCACCTTTTTTGTTTAATCTCACAGCACACTTGAACCTGTAGTTAAATTTCTGCAGCACACTTAAATTATGTTGATCAAAAAATATGTATATATCCTTACTGTTCTTTGAACTTCTTTCAAAAATAATTTAATTAATGATCTTTTAAAATTTTCACATACCTAAGATCCTCTGGCAGCACACCAGGGTGTGCCACGGCATAAGGGTTAAAAATCCCTGCTTTAGAATGGCATTCCAAATGCAATAAGCACTGAATTAGCTATTTCTTATATGGTTTCATTACAAAATAAAATAGTTTTTAATAAAAAGTGTTTTTAAAATAAGTGCTTAATGTTTAAAGTGTTATTTGAAATTCAGATTAGACTTTACAAAAAAAAAAATTCTATAGCATTGTCAGTCTTCAGGACTTGGTGGTAAAAGCACAACTATTACTTCTAAGTATTTAAAAAGCTGTAGATAAATAAAAACAAGACTATTAAAGAGACTGATGAAATTTCTCCCAGGCAGGAAAATTCACTAAGTCTTTTTAAGGCTTAAAAGAATTAGCTCACAAATAGGGTTTCTTGTACTGAACTAGACTATTTGAAAATCAAAAACTAGATGCCTTATAAAAATGTAACAATGTAATTTGAGCACTAAAATTGGACAGCGAAACTCAAAGTATTTTTTTTTCCTCCACAAAATGCATTTGTCTACAGTTGTGAACCTCAAATAAATTAGAGATCCATTGCCAGGAAATTTAAATTGCATGAAATTTTTCCCCTAATGTCTTATATTTTGGCATTTTGTCATTTCGACCTGTAAAATAATTGTCTCTTTTATTTCCTTTCAAGCTGTACCAAATTAGTACTATTGTGGCAAAAACTTGCTGGGAAACAATAAATCAATCTGAAAAATGACTACATCTTTTTCCAATCTTTTTAAAAAATCGTTTTCATTTTTCTAATGATAACTAAGAAGCTGTCATCTGGTTGCTGAGGAGACCTGAGGAGTACTGGGAGAAAAGCAAATCTTATGGCAAATGAAGAGTAATTTAGAAACAGATACAATGTAATATTCTGTTTCTGCTTCGGTCCCTAAAACTAAATGTCCATTTATGTGACCTGGTGCATATATGCATCATAGGTGTTAGCATACGAAAATGCTGATAGAGGAAGATAACTGTGTAACTCAAAAATATTTTAATTTATGAATGACCAGGATGACTTGTCGTCCAGGCTTAGGGACCATTGACAAATCAAAATTTAACTTGGAAAAATGAACCAAGGGTTACTTGAAAGTTCACTCATCATTTCAGTTGCTTTCTCAATCTTGACATCCATACAAGATGAGAAACTCCATCAGAGTGGAATTTTTCGCCTGTGTGGTTCAGTGTTGTGTCCCCAGAGTCAAGGAACATACAAGGTACTCAATATATAGTGTTAAATTGATGAACTAACTTCATAAATGATTATTACTTTAGGTAAATTGAATTGGCCCATAAGCTCAGTCAAGATTCGCAGATGTTACTAGGTGCAGAATATAAATGTCTTAACACAAAAACTAAGAAAATGCCCTGAAGGCTATGTTAACCAGTTTGAAAACATTTCAAATTGTATATAAAACCAGCACATTGTAACATTGTACCCCATGATTGCATTCATGTACACAGATATGGTTTAATAAAAAAATAAGTTTTAAGTAAGTAAATAGATAAAAAAAAAAAAAAAAAAAAGAACTTGAATCCATCCTTGGGCCTGACACCTTATCTCTCTTGCTCTTATCACTGCAAGTCATGATCTTAAAAGCAGGATCTACATTAATATATTTGGGATGTAGATCATAATATTAAACTACAACCCGTAATATAGTAACCTATACTTTCTTTCTTCATTTATTAATTTTGAGACAGAGTCTACAGAGAGCCAAGGTGTGTCATAGCTCACAGCAACCTCAAACTCTTGGGCTAAAGCCATTCTCCTACCTCTGCCTCCTGAATAGCTGGGACTGCAGGTACCCACCATAATGCTGGGCTAATTTTTCTATTTTTAATAGAGATGTGGGTCTTAGTCTAGCTCAGGCTGGTCTTGAACTCCTGACTTCAGGTGATCCTCCTACCTTGGCCTCCCAGAGTGCTAGGATTACAAATGTGAGCCACCGTGCCTGGCCTAGAAAACCAGCTTTTTAAAATTAAGATTAATTCACTCTTTCTACCACCTTGGGGCTGTGGAGGACTGCTGGGAACAGAATTTCTAAAAGGCAAATATGTCTAGAAGGCTGTGGTCCAAAGCCATTTTTGCTAGCTATGAGCAGGATCTCCAGAACCAAAAAGAGCACACAGCTCTTCCTAAAATTGAGGGTGTTTACACCCAAGATGAAACTGAATTCAATTTGGGCAAGAGATGTGCTTATGTATACAAAGCAAAGAACAACACAGTGACTCCTGGGGGCAAACTGAACAAAATCAGAGTTATCTGGGGAAAGATAACTCAGGCCAAGGGAAACAGTAGCATGGCTGATGTCAAATTCCAAAGTAACCTTTCTGCTAAGGCCTTTGGACTCAGAATTCGTGTGATGCTGTATCCCTCAAGGATTTAAACCGATGAAAAGTAAATAAAAGAGGAAAATGTAATGAAGGCTATGTTAAACAATTTGATGAAAACATTTCAGATTGTATTTGAAACCAGCACATACCCCTGATTGCACTAATGTACGCAGCTGTGATTTAATAAAAATAAATAATAAATAAATAAGAACAAAAAATAAAAGTTAATTTCATAAATCAATTGTCCTAAACTACACAAGATATACATTTTTAGGTTAAAGTTGAATTTACAAAATAGCAAGAATGGGACACATGAGGTGAAGGTCACATAAGACCTAAACCAAGCAGACCAGCTGTGTTGTGTTAGCCTAAATAACTCCATCTTATTTTTACTATGTGTCCTTTCATCAATAAGGACAAGAGAAAGGAACAAAAGCTTATCTTAGACTCTCAGGGGCCCTCTCAACAGGCCCCAGCTCATCCACCCCCACCCCCTCTCAGTGATTGAGAACTCTATGAAGTTCCCACAAACCTTGAGTCTAGACCTGAGACAACTTTGACCCAGCTCATGAACCTCAAATGTTTTCTTCTCACGGCCATTGGGTCTATAAATTGCTATAAAAAATGTTTCTATGGTAAAGTCTCCTAAAAACTCCTATCTATTCCTTCAGGAGTCCCTTCAAAAACGTACATGTTTCTACAAGTCCACAGTTTCATTAAATGGGAAATCATGTTTATAACTGTAGAGTTTTCTTTATAAATCTTTATCAGCCTAAAGCAACTGCCACGACACAGACTTAACCTCGGTAGGAGAAAAAGAATCTCTTTGTTTCCTAGCATGTGGGTTCCTTGGCACCCATTGAATAACTTCAGTGATGTAATTGCTCTAGATTATCAGACATATCACAGACTGCCTCCATTCTAGCGACTTGTGACAAGGCGCCACCTCTTCAGGGCCAAACAGCGAAGTAGATGAAATTTGTCCTGCATCAAGAAATACTTAGTGAGTGTCTATCAGGCCTGGGCTAGCCCTGCACCTAGGATGAGATGCTGTCCATGGAAGTCAGGGTCTAGGGTCTAGCTTCAGGTCTTGGACACCTTGCATATAACTCCCTTTTCCTTTGTGGCATCTGCCCAGTCCCACAGGCAATGAGGGCGCTGATGCTGCTCCTGGCATCCCAAGACCTCACCCATCTGACTCTTCACATCCTCTTCCAACAGTTTTTAGATCAGAGATGAGCAACCTGGGGCCAAGAACTGTAGCACAGTCCAGGATTTCAATTCTGAGTAAAAGATTAGAGAACTGCCTTTATAGTCCTCCTCCTCAAACATCTAAATATCAAATACCCTAAAAGCCAGTAGCAGCCGAGCATGGTAGCTCATGCCTGTAATCCCAGCACTCTGAGAGGCCAAGGTGGGTGGGCTGTTTGAGCTCAAGAATTTGAGACCAGTTTGAGAAAGAGCGAGACCTATTTCTAAAAATAGCCAGGCACTGTGGCGGGCATCTCTAGTCCCACCTACTCAGGAGGCTGAGGCAAGAGGATGGCCCAAGAGTTTGAGGTTGCTGTGAGCTATGACACAACCGCACTCTACTGAGGACAACAAAGTGAGACTCTGTCTCAAAAAAAAAAAAAAGAAAATTAAAAAAAAACAAAAATTCAGTAGCAAAAAGATATTCATGAACATTTTACTAGTTAATAAAGTAAAATATCGAAGAAACAACTTGAGTTCCCTTTTAAACTGTGCCCGCCCGCACCATGGGCTTTGGGATTTTAAGCTATCTTTACTTCTTTTTCATACAAATTGCATTCAAGTGTTTGTAACAATAAATATATATTATTTTATAATTAGAATAATAATAATAAGCCCTTTCCATCTTAGTCAAAATTTGTGACTTATAAATTTTGTTGTTGTTTTTCTAAATTGGGCCTACTGAAAAAAAAGTTAATAAATAAATGTTGCTTGAGTACTTATCTAATACCTTTCCATCAGAATATTTAATACTTGGGGATCTTTTCTACCAGGACATGTTAGAAACTGACACATCCAATAACCCAACTCATGCAGAGGGAGGGTTTATACTGAGGACCACGGAGAACGTTTGCTTTGAATGCAAGGTCTTTGGATTTCTTTATTGCATGTATTTCCAGAAGAAACCCTTCTTTCTGTTTCACAAAGTCATGTGCCCAGAGTAGTGGGGCAGAGTATGGGAGTTACGCGCCTTGAGTAGGAGTGTGCAGGAAACCTCACCTTTGTATGCTTGGTAGTTGGTCATTATGGCCACTTCCAAGGAGAATTATAGCTACAGAAACATAATATGCCGCAGGCAATGCAATGCACTCAAGACCTTGGGGAAATGTGATCAGCCCACTTAATGCAAGAGAGAGTAAAGTCGCAATTTTAGCTAGAGCTGACAGATGAGGGGTGTGGTGCAAGTATCTGTTAGAGCAGGGGTCCTCAAACTACGTCCCACCAATGACATTTATCCCCCACTGGGTGCTTTTGCCTCTGCTGCCTATCCTCTTTAGCAGCTGACTCATCCCGGACCCCCAGAATCCGTTAGCGGGAAAAACTTTGGGTTGCATTCCCAAACAAAATATATGTAGATTCACTGGAAAAGTTGCAAAAGGAGTTCCAATTTAGATTTAAAGAGCTTCATCCCCAAGAACGGGACATGCAGCTTTTCCATAACCCATTTTCTATTGACATTGAAAATGTGGAGGTCAGTCCCTGAAGTTGCTGCCCTGGCCACCCCTCTGCCAGTTGCTCCTGCACCACCTCGGGCTGGCGCCTCCAGCAGGCGGGATCCAGGTGCTGATGGGTGGGGCTGGGGCCACCAAGTGCTCCTGCGGCTCTGGCTCCAGCTCCGGCTCTGCACAGGGAGCGGCTTTCTGGCTTCTACATGGGGCTGGCCTGCAGCACCCAGATGCTCTAAGAATGTTTCCACTGTTGTTCCAAGGACACACACAGTGGGACTCAGAATTCCTGGAGAACTGCCTTCGTGAGAAGCTGGAAGTATTTCTTTATATTCTTTCTCTTAGTTATTCAAAGAAACATCAAGAAACCATGAACAACATTAGTAATGAAGAGTTTGACTGCCACTTGCTTGATGAAGGTTTTACTGCCAAGGACATTCTGGACCAAAAAAA